>VWYK01130648.1:0-17803 GCA_013399775.1 Semnornis frantzii | reverse complement strand
CTGCTGTTCTGCTGATGGATTTGCCCATGAGCAGATTGGAATATTTTAAAAACATACTCATTATTCAAAATCATTTGTCAAGGGTCAAATTCTTTCCTGGTTACTCATATCGAAGCAAGAAAAACCTGCCTGTGGAACAAGCTGCTGCTGTGTGTGAATAGACTTGAGGAAATCTGTTCCCAATTAATTTATGGAAATAATTCTCCATTTCATAAGCAAGTCTTTGTGTATGTTTGTCATTCAGAATGTGAATAGTTTTGACTGATCTTATAAGTAATGTGGCATGTTACAATGTGTCACAAGACATTGAACTAGGCTTCTAGTACAAATATTTGACTATATTCTGCTATAATTTAATTTCTGTGATTGTTTTCTGATATTCATAGAACGCTGCCCTTCTCAACAGTTCTGTCCTTTCCATCTGGAAATATTTTCCTTAAAATAATCAGAGAAAGTAAACATGATAAGAGTTGAAGTGAATTAATTTTACCACCTAAAAGAATATGTATGATTTTTATTTTGAGGGGAACAGGAGAGAACAGTATTTGTTTAGTATTAGTGATTAATGACCAAGGAAAGGATTGCATTTATTAAACCACATGAGAACAGCAAGACAGAAAAAAACCCCACACATGACATTACTAAATTCTCTAATGGTTTTATAGTGAAAAGATAATGGACATATAAAAACTGTGCCTTGTAGATAGCTAAAGGAAATATTACACCATATAAAACACTTCTTATATTGATTTTTTGGAAGCCTTTTATATTTTGGTAGCTTGCCAAAGAGTCACTGTGGCACAGTATTTCTTGCAGTCTGTAATGTACATTGGTTTTCACGTTAGGAGAAGCACTTTAAAATGTGACATTTGGGTGAATTGAGACACCCAACGAAATATCTTTAAGAATGTTTGCTGTCCTGCAGGAGTTCTGAGACTCATCAGAGACTTTTCAAAGTGGAAGAATAGTAGAGGTTAAAACTGGGTACTTGCTTTATCTTGCTTACACTGAAATTACTCACTCTGGAAGCGCGGAGATGGTTTTACAACCTGTCCAAGGCATAGAGCCTACAAAGAACCTGTAGACATATTTTGTTTATTAGCTGTTGAGTATTAAGTTCCTTCTCAGTTCTTTCTAGGCTGACTTTTTAAAGCCATAACTAGAAGGGAGTTGGTGAGATCTGGTTTGTATAGTTACATACCAGTAGCTGCACTGACTACATAAGAACACTTTTGTTGTTCAAGAGTACAATGGGCTTTTAGGGATTTTGGAATTTTAGGATGAGTTATGCTCTATGTTTGTGTTCACCACTATCATGTTAAAAGGCAATGAAGCCCTTTGCTGCCAGACCTGTCAGAGAAGGCTCAGACGTGTGGGATTTGGATGCTTGTATTTGGTTTGTCCGAGCTGGAGTTAATTCTCTCCAGAGTATTTCTCCTAGTGCTGTGTTTTTCAGTGACATAGCTGGGAGTTGATAACACACCAGTGTTTTGGTTACTGCTGAACCAAACACTGAGGCTGTGGTTTTCCAATATTTTCCACCCCCAGAAGCAGGCCAAGGGATGGGCAAGATCTTGGGAGGGGACACAGCCAGGCCAGCTGACCCAAGCTGACCCAAGCTGACCAAAGGAATATTCTATACTATATGTTATTTCAGATGCAAAAGCTAAGTGAAAGAAGGAAGTGGGGGGATTCATTGATGGCATCTGTCCTTTGGAGCCGTCACTACATGTATTGAAGCCTTCCTTCCTAGGAAGTGGCTGGACATCATTTCCTGATGTGAAGTAGAGAATAACATCTTTGTTATTACTTTTCCTTCTGCCTTTGCTTTTGCATTTCATCCTATTAAATTACTTCTATCTTGACTCACAGGCCTTTGGTTATATTTTCCTTCTCCCCTGTTCATCTGAGAAGTGGAGTAATAGAGTGGCTTTGGTGGGCATCCAGTTCCCTGACAGGACCAAACCACAGCAGTCCTTTTATACAACACTACAAAAGATGCTCTGAGGGGAATAAACACCAGCTCAGCCAAACACAATACAATGCTTTTGATCTGTACATCAGGATAGTGACAATGACAGCCCTGCTGACTGTATCTACAGCAGGTTATTACATGCTCTTCAAGTCAGTGTACCCTGCACTTAGGAACAAATATGTACTTCTAAACCACTATGTATTGACATTTAGCCCTGGAAATGGCATAATGTAAGCATCCTTCAGGGATTTGTTTGCCATAATTGTGTCTTTGTAATGGAAAGCTGTTTATATGTATATCTTAGCTGATGCATTAAGCTTGGCACAATTGAAGTAAAAGACTGGGCAACCGAAAAAAGATGTTTTTGTTTGGTTTTGGACTCAGCTAGTTTAATTCATAGTATCCTCTGAGTCAAATTGGTTACTGTTGTGTTTTAATTGAGAATAAAGATACCATATTTTTCAATGAAAAGGGCCATTTATGACCCTTGTCACCATGCTACAGAAAGATGGCCAGAGGTCAGTCCATGGTTCAAAATGTGCACAGCACAAAGTGTCTCATCTTCACACAGGGTGAGGGCTAGCCCTTCTCTAGAAGGTCTGGATTTGGAATAGTCCAAGCAAAGTCAAGCTGCATTGTAAGGTCAAGGTCTTCCACTCACTCTTAATTTCTGATCTTCTAGTACGAGTGGTATGAATGGTCCTGATTTAAGACCTCAAAAGACAATAAATACTATACGTTAACACCTGTGGATTCTGCTTGCAAAGGCTGAGTCAAGCACCAGGGCTTGAGTGTTACCTCTCGTCTGATTTCACAGAATCAACCAGGTTGGAAGAGCCCTCCAAGATCATCCAGTCCAACCTATCACCCAGCCCTAGCCAATCAACTAGACCACGGCACTAAGTGCCTCATCCAGTCTTGAACACTTCCAGGGACAGTGACTCCACCACCTCCCTGGGCAGCCCACTGCAATGCCAATTACTCTCTGTGAAGAACTTCCTCTTACTATCCAGCCTATATCTCCTCTATCACACCTTGAGACTGTGTCCCCTTGTTCTGTTGCTGGTTGCCTGGGAGAAGAGACCGAGCCTCACTTGGCTACAACCTCCTTTCAGGTAGTTGCAGACAGCAATGAGGTCACCTCATAGCTTCTTCTTTTCAAGGCTAAACAGCCCCAGCTCCCTCAGCCTCTCCTCACAGGGCTGTGCTCCAGGCCCCTCACCAGCTTCACTGCCCTTCTCTGGACACGTTCCGGTAGCTCAACATCTCTCTTGAACTGAGGGACCTAGAACTGGACCCAGTACTCAAGGTGTGGCCTGACCAGTGCTGAGTACAGGGGAAGAATAACCTCCCTTGTCCTACTGGCCACATTGTTCCTGATCCAGGCCAGGATGCCATTGGCTCTCCTGGCTGCCTGGGCACACTGCTGGCTCATGCTCACTGAAGTCCCTCTGGATGGCAGTATGACCTCTATGCATACCTGCCACTCCTCCTGGTCTTGTGTGATCAGAAAAGTTGCTGACAGTACATCCTGCTCCATCATTCCAAACACTGATGAAGATGTTGAATGGTATCACAGACAGTATTGACCCCTAGGGTACACAGCAGGGTACACAGCTAGTTAATGGTTAGACTGACTAGACTTTGTACCACTGATGATCTTCTCAGCATGGCCGTTCAGCCAACTTTCAACTCACTTCATTATCTGGATATCTAGCCCATACATCATCAGCTTTTCTTGTGAGGATCTTACAGGAGATACTGTTGAAAATCTTGTGGAATTCCAGGTGGACAATATCGACTGATGTCCACTCATCTACGAGGCCATTTATTTCATCAGAGAAGCTTTATCAATTTGGTCTGACAGGACTTCCCCTTGGTGAATCCATGCTGACTAGTCCTGTTGATTTTCTGGTCCTTAACATGCCTGTAAATGGTTTCCAGGATTAGTTGCTTCATCACCTTCCCAGGGATCAAGGTGACTAGCCTGTAGTTCCCTGGGTCCTCCCATCTGCCCATCCTGAAGACAAGAGTGATGTTTGCTTTGCTTCACTTACCAGACATCTTCCACAACTGCCATGATCATTTGAAGGTAATCAAGTGGTCTCATAATGACACTGGCCAGAGCACTTGGCACTTGCTGGTGCATTCCATTAGGGCCTATGGACTTACGTTTGCCAATTTTACTCAGGTATTTTCTGACCTGATGCTCTTCCACCAAGGGTACCTCTACCTCATTCCAGGCTTTTCCTCTGCTCTCTGTGATCTAGAGCTCCTAATGTCCGGTCAAAGAAGGCATTCAGTACTTCAACCTTTTCAAGGTACTGTGTCACAAGGACTCTATTCATCAGCAGGCCCACATTTCCCCATGTCCTTTTGCTACCTGTGTACTCAAAGAAGCCCTTCTTTTTGCCTTTGACATCTCTGGCTAGATTCAGTTGCAGTTGGGTTTCTTAACTTCATCTCTGCATGCTCAGGAAGTGTTTCTGCATTCCTTTTGAGTTACCTGTCCTTACTTCCACCTTATGCATACTTATTTTTGTGTTTGAGTTTTTGCGGGAATTTCCTGGATTTCTCTTGATATTGGAGGACATCCAACATCTTGATACTGGAGGATATTTAAATATCACCTTTCTTGGATCCCTTTTCCCTTCAAGGTCTTATCCCATGAGAGCCTTTTAAGTAGACTCCTCAATATTCTTTGCTAGTATCCAAGCAGAGGCTGAACTTTCCTCTAAATTGTGTCTATTACACCAAATGTAAGGATTTTCAAACACGCAGACCTGCCTCTGGCAGGACAAAAGTGGAATATTTTGTGTTGGTTGCTGCACAGCCATTCAACACAGTATTCTGCCAGAAAAAAAATATTTCTTTTATACAGACCTATTCGCTACATCTGCATCTGTACACTCACCAGAGAAGTGATCATCCTTTGACCCTGTGAAGTAATGGTTCGCATCATGCAGCTAAAATTATCCCAACTAGGCTGGCCGTGTCCAGCTATCTGTTGGGAATGGCCTCAGAGTAGTGCTAATTTCCTAATTGTGCTGTGTAAAGAAAGCTGCTCTGAGCCAAAAGTGTGCCAGAGAAACTGCTTACAATTTAATACACTTGGGCCCATGCCCTGGTCCTCTCTTTTACTGATGTATCCATGCAGCCTGAGCAGTTGCTTTCCCCAGGGAAAAAGTTTCACATAATTTCCTGCTACATGAATTTGTCTTTTTTGCCTGTAGCTTTATAAAAGCACGTAGAAATTACAACACAGCATAGCAGTTAGCCAGCCCAGACAACCATCTTTTGAAACCTTGGTGCCTCACTGCCCCCGAGTCTGTAAAAACTGGAAGCCGGTGTGGGAATGGAGATTGATGATATTTTAAAATAGAATAAGAACAACTGTACTTAATTTTTAATTTATAAAAGAATTGACTGTTTACTCAAGGCAGGGTTTGAAGCCTTTGTGCCTTTTCTTTTTTTATTTTATTTTATTTTAGATAAAGGCAAACCAAGCTGTTGTTCTTAAGCACAGTAGTTCTAGAAGCGAGCTCTCACAGGAATGCAGTTGCTCCCCAAAGCTTAAGCATTATTCTGTATAATTATGGATATTTTTTTCCTTCCAAAAATATTTTTTTTTTGAGAAGCTGACATTTCAAAGGCTTTCAATTCCGTGTGTCACTATCAAATAATCTTTTTTGTACTTGGCTGTTTATTATTGGATTGTAACAACGATAAAGCTCTAGGGGTTTTGTCTCCTTTGGTATGTTAATTAGCTGTTTTCCCTTTGATCTTTTTCTTACTGAAAAGAGTGAAAAGCTATCTCGGTAGGGAATCTCACTGATGTACATTCATCCCCTCATCTCCATAATCTGAGGATCAGAGGGAGACAACAAATTTCACTGCTGAGTGAGGTTGCTATAGGCCTTAGTTATAATGTACTTGGTTTCTAAATAATCCCACCACCATTTATATTTCGAATATTGAAGAGGAACCTCTGAGAAAAAAAAGTGCAAAAATAATTAATTTTAAACTGTGAACTACCATCATTAATTTAACTTTTTCTTGAAGTTTTAAGCTCATGCATATGCCACAAGCCCTTTATTTCTCGTATGCCTCTACACATTTTTCCTTCTTCTTTTTTCTTTTTTTTTCCCTTCTCCTTTTTACTGTTGAGTCTCGATAGATTTTCAGTTCTCACAGAAATAAAATATGGGCTAGGTACAAAGTAATTACTGAGAGAACTTATAAAGTATTAAACGTTGTAATAGCTCTCCTATGGAAAATATGAAAATCCTATAACTTGGGACCGCTAAAAGTGATGGGGCAGGACTGTGGATTGGTGAGGAACACACACAAAAGCTTACATATATGCATATGCACATTCGTAGTGCTTTAAGGTTTAAATTGGGGTGGAATGGGGTGCAAGTGCCCAATGTGCCACAACATCATATGTGTGTATTTCTGTCTCTAAAAACCTCTTTATCAAAAGCTGTCATCCTCATAGAGCATTTCTTGGGAAACCTGTAATAAAAGCTCTTCACTGAGAGGCAGATGCAAATAGATCTGCTTCCCAGGGCAGGCCAGCAGCAGCAGAAGTGTAGGCAAGATTTTCTACTAGAGATTTTCTAGATTTTCTTGGAGTCATTTTATTCATTTCCACAGGAGGTGGACAGCACACTAGGCAGTCTTGCTGCTGAGATTTTTAACTTATATCCTGCAGTGTGGGATGTGACCAGATCTTGATGTTCACAGTGAAGACATCGACATTTGAACCGATCATATAGACTGCCTTGGCAGTCAGCAGAGGGAAGCTGGCAGTTGCAGAGCAAGAATGATGTCATTTTAAAAGAGACACTTTAAATACAGGCCAGGTGAACCACGTCTTAATAGAATCAATTTCTCTCCAGAGGCCAGTTCATACCTGTATCAAATGGATATTGGTCTTTTCTGAAATGAGATGAGACAAATCCTTCCTCTGCCAATTTCCATTGCATGTGGAAGGGTGGAGAGGACCTAGTGCAGAGACCTGAGGTATTTCTGCCAGTGTACAGTGGTTGTTGCTACTGCAGCTTGTCATAGCAATAGCTCATTTGTGTGCATATGCAGGAGGTGGTGCCAGGCTGTTCACATAGTATAGGTGTATCACTTGCTGAGGAATGTAAAACAGTGCTAGCATTCTCCTGGTGTGAACTTCCTGGTTGGAGACCATCCCATTAGCTTCCAATAAGTTCAGCTCAATTGTTAAAACAGTGGTAGGTAACGTAATCTGAGGTGCCCAAAGGAATCATATGGGATTGACAGGATTAATAATTTAGGGGAAGTACATGTTCTTCTGGAGCAGCTGGAGGTCCTACAGCAACTTTATGGCACTTTTTAGGCAGCCGAATGACATTTAATGCACATTCAGACATGGAAATCTATTTGTCTGCATGCAAGTAAAGTTTCTAAGCTTCCATTACAGTTGATGAATATCTAGTCAGTGCAGTGGTGTCTAGGGACCTAACCACCTTGTTCTAAAAGAAACACCTATGTGTGACCAACTGACTCCAGCTGTCTAATATGCCTCTGTGCTCTGCACCTGAATTCCATCCTTGTTATATAAAAGTCCAATTCATATGCTTATGTTAATGTGGTACCTACTGCAGTTTGAGATGCTTTTGATCTCCCACTTGGCTACTAGCTCTTATTCCAGGTGGGCATAAGTCTTTTGTCATATGTGACAATACCACATAAATACTTCTGTTACCCTAGTACACCTGAAATGGCACTAGATGCCTGTCACTGACTTGAGTGTGAAATGTCTGCGTTTGTTTTGAGCTCAGAAGTTCCTCTGTGTCCCAGTTTGAGGCAACAAGCTACCCAGGACTGGAGGACAGAAATGACTCTTAACCCTTTCCAAACTACCACACTCTGAAAATATCTTTAATTTCATTGACTGCAATGGAAGCCTTAGTTCAATTGTTTAGACATCTGTGGCAGATCTCTAGACCTGGTCAAATAAATCCTGTTTCTGGTCTTCTTGGCACATGCATCTCACCATGGAGAATCCTGTTCTGAAGGTTATAGTACATGGTTTCTTTTTCTAGAGCTCCTGCTTGATATAGCCTCTGTGCTGCTGCTGCTGCTTCTTACACGGAATCAGAAATGACTGAAAATCATGTTCGAGTGCCTCTGGAGTGAATTCAATGCTTATGCCTGCCTACGTGCTTCACAACCACAGCAAGGAACTTGTGACTGATGCAAGTGGGTGCTATGATATGAAAAGCCAGAAATATGTTTTTTGGCCATAGTGAGACCTTTAGTGTTAATTTTCTAAATTTACTGCTTGCACATGGACATTTGTCCTCAAGCTTTCCCCCATTATCTCCAAGGTTTAATTTTTTAAAACAGTGTCTGTCAAGCAAAGGCAATGAGAAAAAACAGACAGGAGAATTTAGGTCCTATTACAGTCTTATGTGATAAAAGTCGTGCTCCCACAAGGCTCAGCTGTTCTGAGCAAGGTTCAGGTGAGATCCCCAATGCTCTGTAATTACAGGAGGAAGGATTACTCCTTTCTGCCCTGAGTTAGGCAACTAAGTCTGAGCTAGATACATGACCTTCCCTTCACTGAAACTGAAGACGGAAATTGAGGTCTCCAGAGAAGATTTAACATTTAAGACTGTCCTAATAAATCACTCTCTTGATGTGCTCGTTTCTGTCTGCTGACTGCAAAAGGAGACTCAAACAATGAGCTCACCCGAACTTAGACATTTATAAAGTCAATGAAATAAAAATGGCTTATATGGACCAGTGGAGGATTTGGTCTAGCACTTCAAGATGAAATCTCTGTCAGCTTCTGAATGAATACATGAAATTAAAGGATCACAGGATTACAGGACCTGGTTGGAAGGGACCCAAAGAGATCATCAAGCCCAACTCCCCTGCCAGAGCAGGACCATACAATCTAGCTCAAGTCACAGAGGAATGCATCCAGACAGGCCTTGAAAGTCTCCAGAGAAGGAGACTCCACAACCTCTCTTGGGAGATGTGCCAGTGCTCTGGGACCCTTCCAGTCAAGAAGTTCCCTGTTGTGTTGAGGTGGAATCTCCTGTGCTGCAGTTTACATCCATTGCTCCTTGTCCTATCACAGGGAGCAAGTGAGCAGAGCCTGTCGTCTGTCCCTCCTACCCTCCACCCCCCGACCACCAGACCTCAGATATTTATAATCATTTATTAAATCCCCACTCAGTCTTCTCTTTTCTAGACTAAAAAGTCCCAGGTCCCTCAGACTCTCCTCACAGGGCAGTGTTCCAGTTCCCTAATCATCCTCGTAGCTCTCCACTGGACCCTCTCTGATAGATCCCTGTCCCTTTTAAACTGGGGAGCTCAAAATTGAATGCAGTACTCAAGATGAGGTCTCATCAGGGCAGAGGAGAACCTCCCCGGATCTGCTGGACACACTCTTCTTAATGCACCCAAGGATGCTCATTTGCCACAAGAGCACATTGCTGTGCCATGGACAACTTGGTATCCACCAGCACTGAGAAGCAGCCAGGCAAATTTTTCCTCTGATATTGCAACCTGACATGGAATATTTCTTGCTGCAAAACGAATGACTCTTGGCTGACTTTGGAGGGTAGGTCTATAGATTTTCTTCCCATGGCATCCAAATCCTTATCTTGGTGCACATAGATGCATAGAATGGTTTGGGTTGGAAGGGAACTCAAAGGCCATCCAGCTCCAACCCCCCCGTCATGGGCAGGAATATCTCCCACCAGCCCAGGCTGCTCATGGCCTCATCCAACCTGGCCCTGAACAGCTCCAAGAAGGGGATATCCACAGCCTCCCAGAGCAACCCACCCCAGTGTCTCCCCATCCTCATTGCCAAGAACCTCTTCTTAATCTGCCCTCTTCAAGCTTTAATCCATCCCTACCTCACTTTGGCAGGAGGGTTGGACTTGATGGTCTTCAGAGGTCCCTTCCAACCTCATTCTGCAACAATGTGCCTGAATAAATTCTTTACTCTGAAGGTGATGAAACTCGAGCAGGCTTTCCAGTTGTTTATAAACTTTCTACTGATGTAGTGCCTTTTCAGTACTTACCTGAAAGTCACCAGTGAAAGTCACCCAGTACAAGAAAGTTATTGACAAATTGGAACAAGTTTGGCAGGGCTACTGTGATGGTTGGGTGCTGAAGCCCTTGCACATAAGGAGAGGTTGCAGAAGCAGGGTGTGCCCAGCTTGGATATGAGATGGATGCAGAAGAACCTCACAGCAGGCCCCAGAACCTATGAGAAGCGCTGAGAAGGCATAGCCAGGCTCTTCATCATAGTGTGTTGGGGGCAGGATGGGAGGCAACAGGCTTATGACGAGACAAGGAGGGTTGAGATTGTATATAAGGAGAAACTATTTTTTTCCCCATGAGGACAGTTCAGTTGTGAAAGAAAGGTCCTGGGAGATTGTATAATTTTCAAGATCTGACAGGATAAAGTCCCAAACAACCTGGTCTGACATTTTAGCTGAATCTACTTGGAATGGAAGGTTGATTAAACCTCCTAATGTGCCTTCCAAACTGAATTATACTGTGATCCTGTGATTTAAGATAAGTTCTTGCCCTACATCCTTGCCTTAACTAAACTGTAGTCCCTATATTTTGCTGATCACGGCCTTAATTTGATGATTTGACTTCCTGTCTTGACCTTGACTTTACAATTACAGGTTGGATGTGCAGTTACCAAATTATTTTGGAACCAGTAACTGCTGCCAACTCAGCTCTGCCTGACTGGAAATCTCACTCTTACTTAGTCTGCAAGGACTCACTGTCATCATAAGTAGCTGTGAAATTTCAGATATCACAAAAAAATCTCCATAATGTTTTTTTTTTCTGAGACTAGATCCTGAAGTCTGATTGGTCTGTATCAGCCTTCTAAAAGACCTGATATTACAGGAGAAGAGAAGATTAACTTTTGTTCCTGACACAAAGATATTCATACACTCATTTTGTTTCATATCTCCATTTCACAACTTTTCCTTATTCTTTCATTTTCCTGAGAATAGTATCTAGACCATCCTATCACCACAGTGGATTGAATCATGGGCAGGAGCTAGTACCATAATGACTGCAGTAGAAGCATGTGTTTTTATTAAATATATTCTGGGAAGGATAGAGAAATTGCAGCACCACTTCTGGATAAAGTCATCATTATGTCTTTACGTGCTTTGATTAAAAATAGTTTACCTTTGGGCATGGCTGAAGGAATATGGGGAGAGACATTCCTGAGGAATCACACACTGGGAGGAGAGAGAGTAAAAAGCTGAAGGTTGTAAAGGATTTACAAAGGAAAGTGTAGTAAGTGGTAGCATAGTTGCAGGAAAGTAGGTTGGCTTCTGAGATAAGGAAAAAAGGTCTGTATTATTTACTCCTCTGGTTTACATAAGTCATGATGCAGAGCTATTACATTTTAAATCCATTGTACACTTTGAAGACATTTTACAGGATTATCCACCTGATCTAGTTCAGGATGCCCCTGCTTACTGCAGAGGGCATTGGACCAGATGACCTTTGGAGGTCCCTTCCAATCCAGACCATTCTATGATTATATGATTTCTACAGGAGGCATATAATCTCAGTGCTCCTCTCACCTCAGCCAGTGGTGTTCAAGGTCAACATCCTAGCAAGTGTGCTCATCCTTGAGTATTCCATGCCAAACAAGACCAAGTGTATTTACAATCTGCCGATTGTAGTGGCTTTTGTATACCTCTAGGATCAGGAGTTTAAAGTTGTGTGTGTGATGTGAAGAAATTTATGAAGGAGATGAAGGATTTCTATATATTTTTTTTTTGTGGCAGTGTCTGATATGTCCCATGTGGTATTTGAGATTCTATTGTAAAATTGCCTGGTAAAAGTTAATACCATATTTGTAATCAGAAAAGCTGTCCCAAATGCTCAGCGAGTGGCTGACCAGCTGTAAGGTCTGACTAACTCTGAAGTTCTCAGACCACCATGGAGAAGCTGTCCTCATAGGTTGTTCTTCAGGCTCTTGATAGCACAAATTGTGTTGCCATGAGCACATTTCATTCCCTACTTGCTACATTCTACTGTCTGCTTGTCCCTGCTAAATGGATCTATCCATCCTAGTACCCTGCAGAGCCATAGCCTCTGAGTTTTATGTGGGCTTGGAAGGAAAATGGGCCACTGTTGTTCCTGATGTCCCTTGAGGGTTTGGAGACACTCATTAGGAATTTCTCCTTCTCACATTGACATTGTGTAGGAGGTAGATGCTTTATTTTAGTGGGGACTTTGAATTGGGTTGCATTCTGTTTTTAAATGCGCTGTGGAACAAAGGGTGGGTGGTGTCACAGCTGAAACTTTGTGCTAAATTCACCACTACCAGTTAAACAGTCAAAGCTCTCAGATAGGAATATAAAATGATAAGCACGTTTGCATGGAAAGGTTCTCAGAAGACAGTTTATTTCCACTCTTTGGAGTAAGGCAGGGTCAGGTATACCTCAGCCTTTGGTGACAGAACATTGTCTGCCCAGCCCTTACAAACCCTCAAGTCCTCAGCCATTATAAACTCTAGATTTCATGTTCCATGCAGTGAACTGCAATGTACACCTACTTGTTCATCTGCAATGCCTTCTTAAACATAAAATTAAATAATTTTTGATAAAAAGTCTTCCATCTTATTCTCTTCTGCACAAGGAGAACAGTTGATTGCTATAATGAGCAGCAGAAAGACTAGATCATAGAATCATAGAATGCATTGGGTCGAAAGGGACTTTAAAGATCATCTAGCACCCCACTGCAGTAAGCAATCACATCCTCAACTAGATCAGGTTGCTCAGAGCCCCATCATGCCTGTCTTTGAATGTCTCCAGGGATGGGGCTTCCACCACCTCCCTGGACAACCTGTTCCAGTGTTCTACCATCCTCACAGTAAAGAACTTCTTCCTAATGCCCAATCTAAATCCATTCTTCTCTATTACAAACCATTGCCCCTTGCCCTATTATGACATGTCCTTGTCCTTCTTGTGTTGAGGTCTTTGGAGCTGAACACAGTGCTCTGGGTGAAGACTTACCAGAGCAGAGCAGAGTGGCAGAATCACTTCCCTTGATCTGCTGGCCATGCTTCTTTTGACGCTGCCCAGGATGAGATTGGCCTTCTGGGCTGCAAGTGTGCACCGTTGGCTCACCCAGCTTTTCATTCACTTGTACTCCCAAGTCTTTTTTTCTTGCCTCAGATCTTCCCAGATTTATCATGTGAGATATACGGGAACTGATCTAGTTATTTCTGAAAGAAGGGGAAAAGCGGGAAGAGGGGGGGGAGGTTTGGGTCGGGAACCTCCTGGCAGTCTGTTTCAGAGGGATTTTTGTGTTTCTGTATTACTTTTCACTTGTATATAATTGTACATCGTGTATATATCTGCTTGTAAATTGTGCTAAGCTGTAAATATAGTTTCATTCCTTAACTTCCAGCTGGCTGAGTCTAGTCTGGGTGATTTCACTGTGTGTAGGGGCAGGTAACTCCCGAACCATCACACCGTTCAAGCCTGCGGGGGTGGGGGAAGGAACTTCGTGCCTACTTTCCACATTCCAGGTGCCCAGAGCCCGAGGTGGGAGAGGAGGAAAACAGTTTTTCACTCCATTCAAACCTCCGGTGGGGCAGGAACTTGGCTGTGCCCTGTCACAGGCTGACAGGTCAGTAATTCCCAGGGTCGTCCTTCATTCCCCTTTTAAAGAAGAGTGTAATGTTTCCCTTCTTCCAGTCATCAAGGACTTTGCCTGACTGCCAGGACTTTGTAAATATCATGGATCATGGCTTGGTAACCACATCAGCCAGTTCTCTTGGGGCTGTTACCAGGTCCCATAGACTTGCGTATGTTTAGGTTCCTCAGGTGTTCATGAACCTTGTCTTCAATCACAGTGGTAGGGACTTTGTCTCCCTAGTCCTCATCTTGTGGTACTTCAACTCAAAATTTGTGAGGAGAGGCACTGTCAGTGAAGACTGAGACAAAAATGTTGTTGAGAACCTCAGCATTCTCAACACCTCTTATTACTAGCTCATCAGTCTTGTTCATAATGGGAGGTATATTTTCTTTCAGTTTCCTTTTCTATTTGACATACCTGTAGCAACCCTCCTTGTTATTTTCCACATCCCTTGCCAAGTTCAGCTTCGGTCGTGCCCTGACATTCCTGACCTCATTCCTACAGAAGCAGGCAGCATCCCTACACTATTCCCAAAATACCTGTCCCTGCTTGAACTGCTGGAGCAGTTCCTTTATGCTTTTTAGTTTGACCAACAGGTCTCAGCTATGCTTGTCTCTTTCCTTTCTTGCCTGATTTCTTACACTTGGGGACTGAGAGCTATTGAGCTGTGGAAACGATCCTTAAAAATGTTAGCTCTGTTCTGCTTCCTTGTGCATGAGGATCATATCCCAGGAGATCCTACTAACTTCTTGAGGAGCTGTAAGTCTGCTTTGCTAAAATTCAGGGTCCTGTCTACACTCCTTGCCTAACTCATATCCCTCTAGTCTGTGAATTCCACCAGTGTGTGCTCACTGCAGCCCAGGCTACCTCAAATTCTGACATCCCCGATGAGCTCACATGCATTGGTGACCATCAGATGCAGTATTGCATCCCCTTGAGTCGGGCTGTCAGTTACAAGTATTAAGAAGTTATCATTGAGGCACTCCAAGAGTCTCCTGGATAGCCTGCAGCTCACTGTGTCCTTTTCCAGAAGATGTCAGGGTGGCTGAAATTCCTCATCAAGATGAGAGGCCGTGAGTAGGATGCCTCCTGTAGCTGAAGTAAGAAGACTTCATCAGTATTTTTTCCTCTTGATTGGGCAACCTGTAGTAGACAGCAACAACAACGTTCCCCTTGTTGCCTTGGCGTCTAAATCCTGCCTATAACCTTTCAGCTTGGTTGTGGTTATTCTTTATGGACAGTTCTTTAAGCCTTATCCCTTTCTTAATGTAGAGGGCAATGTGTCCTTCCCTCCTTCCTCTCCTGTCCCTTCTAAAGTGCTTGTAGCCATCGATAGCCATACTCCAGCCACTGGATTCAATCCACCTCAACTGCTCAAACAGGTTTGTCTGTCTCCAGAGGTTTCGACTGTATGGGGTTTACTGGTATTTTCACGCTTCCCTTGCCTGCAGGACAACATACAAAGGTACTAGATCTCCACTTCCTATTTATAATGGCTGACAAAAAGCAGCAGAAAAGAAGGAATTTTCCCAGGATTACAGTGAGTTTGAATCAATCTTTTTTGAGGATCAGAAAAGGCAGTCTTGCAAAATGGAATGTAATTGTCCAGAGCACAGCAGTGTGGGAGACTGTATACTGCAGAAAGGATCTTGTTATGGCTGTTGCATTCACACAGATGACTATATCTGGTCCAGTATCATCACGTAAACTGAGCTGGTAGGGTGAAGAAAGGCAGCTTTGAGTCTTTATTTGAAGGTGGTAATGCAAACACCTCTCCCAGCTGCTCCCCGTCTGCTTCTCTTGCACCAAATGCCCTTCCATTTGCTCAGAGACAAACAGACAGGAGGAAGCCAAATGCTGCATAAGCTTCATGAGGTTGCAATTATGATGGCTGCTGGGATCTGATGTGATAAATAGAAATACCACATCTGAGTCCAAATGGACGTGTGGGTATTTGTTTTTACCTTGCAGGAGCAAGCTGAGCAAGAGGGCTTGATGACATCTGATCCAAGCCCTCAGAACATACTCTGGCATATGGTACTCTGAGTGGTAATCCATCTTGTCAGATGGACCATTTAGGTAAAGAAAGTGACCCAAACTCTTCCACAGACCACATTCAGGAGATTTTGAATCTATACATATCTAAATAACAAATTTTCTGTGTTTTGAATCATTTTCTGTGTATCATATAGCTACCAGTGCCCTTCTATTTTCAATCTATTACAAAAAATACTTATCCTACAAAAGGGGTAATTACATTTGTGTAAATACAAAAAGTGGTCCAGTTTATGTTTAACATACACATTTAAAAAACAATAAGATTGCAACATCAATATTTAGGAATAACTAGGCTTACTATTAAGCTTATTCATGCAATATCCTTTCTTTGCCTCTGCATATATCTGATATTTATAGCTAGATTTACCTCTAGTTGCAGCTTTTATTCACATCTGAGAAAAATCTAGCATATCCTGTTGCAATGCAAGGCTGCATCCTAGGAGTGCTAGAAGGTCACAGGAGAAATTTTAGAACTGGCAGTTTTTAAAATTTACACATCTATTTCTTCCTACAGAAACTTATTTTCTACTATTTTTGTGTGTGTGTGTGTGTGCCTGCAAGATATACACACAGTTTATTCTGTATATATTCATGTCCACATCCTCTTATTTTTTATTTCTTTCTATTACAAAAAAACATAATAAGGGCTATATTTCATTTTTAGTATATCCATGGTACAGAGCAGGAAAAATCAATTAGCTTTAGCCACCTCAGTTCCTTTTCTGTAAAACTAGGATTTACAATTCAGATCTTTGCAGTTCTCCTATAGGAAAAAATTTGCTGACGACCACCTGTATGTAGTTATTATTGCTATGTACTTTCCGATATCTGTCAAAAGGGTTAATATTTATTTTTTTCCCCCAGACATTTTTTATCTGAGACATGGAAGCTGGCTTAGTTACAGAAGTTTATTTCCCATGTGCACTATTGTGTCTGTATGACTACACTGTGTGCTGGGCCCATGAGGGCTCTGGTATTTCATTTCCAGGTGGGATCTGCTATTTCACCTTCACTGGTAAGCTCTCATGAGAAACAGAAGAACTGGAGACACTTTAAGCAGGGTGCTAGCATCTGATATGCCACATGGCACTACAAAGCATTGTCATTGGGATGGTGCTTAGGTAAGATGGGAACTTCAGGCGCAAGTAGAGAGCTCTAACCTCTGTTATGGTGCTGCAGTATCCGAGGGTGTCCATACTGTGGCAGGTGTATATCTCTGTCCTAAAAATGGCAAACAGCAAAACAGCAGCATGCATTTTGTGCTGCTCTCTTCACGAAATGGAGCTGTCTGCATGCTGGGCTGTATCATTTGAGCCTGCTTTTTTTGCGGCCAGTGCATGGAAACCATTTAATGTAGGTCACAATATGCTAGAATGCAAATAAAGCAAAATCTGGAGTGACTGCACTCTTACATATGCATTCCTACAAGCTGTCCTAAGTCATGGCTCAGAGACTGTTTAATTGAAAAAATATTTTCCTCTCCAAGTATTTGCAAGGGAAACAGCTTCTGTGCTAGTTCAGTGCTGTAGGTCACACCAAAATGATGATGTCTCTTCCTTTTTAGACTTTGCAGCCTCTGCTTTTTATTAGAAGCCCTACTGTGAAGGACAATCTATCTTATTTTTTATTGTTTCTTTTTTTCAATAACCCCTCCAGCATCCCCTCTCTATCGAAGAAAACCCTTTCGTGAGTGCTTCAGTGAAGTCTAGGTGTGGTTTCTTTCCTCTGTATTTTATGTCTGCCTGATGATGAGCATTTTGAAGAGAAACATGGCATCTGAATGCATGGGCACCTGCTTCTTGAAAAAGAAGACCAAGAACAGGATAAATGGCAAAGGCACTATGCTCTTTTCATGTCCATGATTCTTCAGAGCAATCTTTTTCTACTGGCAACAGGGTTGTTTTCTTCACTGCTGCTTTTCCGAAATCTCCTTTCACAAATGGCAATTTGTGAGACAAGTGATATGGTGTGGTCTAGTTTGGCCCTGTGGATCTGTTTGTGTATGGAGCTACAGATATGTCAACTAGTAAAATCTTTAACGTTAGATTCTGTGCCAGAAAATGGGATGTAGAGTGTGACGGTTTGGGA
>VWYK01130647.1:0-14008 GCA_013399775.1 Semnornis frantzii | reverse complement strand
GGGCCCACCTCTCCAGCTTGCCCTTAGACCAAGAATGACATGACTGAAATTACTGCACAGGAGTGTTGAGAGCATTAACCAAAGTACAAAACCTGTTTTGCAATCTTCAAGAAAGGCAGCACACATAATGAAAGTGCCTTGGATTTTGAACAAATTTTTCAGACCCTTTTGAACAACACTGAGATGCAGGGAAGCCCATCCTGCACTGATCAGTTCGTGCCCATTCACACCAGCTATCAGCAGTCCTTCACAAAACTATGCCAGGCAGACCTTAACAACAGAGATATAAGCACCTTACAGAATTCAAAATGTATATTCAGAAATATTTTAGTAAAGCACAATTCTTTCAATGAGGACCTAGCTCGCAAAATCAAGCCCAGCTATCTCAGGATGCAGTGCAGTTTGAAGTGATCAGTCACTGCAAGAGAATAAACATGCATCTCGGTTCCAGTGACTCAGGAGAGCCTGATGCAGTGATGTGGTAAAAGGCCAAACTTTTCTGTATGGAGCATACTCAGGCAAAAGCAGGAATGGGTTCAGAAAGAAGCCACCAAGTGAATGAGGACAGATATATCAGTTCATGATAACAGTTTAGATGCAGTGTATGACTCAAGAATCCCAGGAAGGATCATTCTGCACACACCCTGCGTTCCCAAGTATGTGCCAGGTATTACATTTATACAAAATAAAATTATATGGGTGAATCAGTACTTTCATAACCTCAATTACATTATGTGATAATAAACATTCAGTAACATGGGATTAAGTAGTTCTTCTTGTCTGACAGCCATAAGTTGAGCAATTTTTTCTTATCTTCATCTTTTCATAGAATGGTAAGGTTGGAAGAGACCTCAGAGATCATCCAGTTCCAACCCTCTGCCATAGGCAGGGACACCTCCCACTAGCACAAGTCACCCAAGGCCTTGTCCAACCTGGCCTTGAACACCTCCAAGAAGGGAGCAGCCACAACCTCCCTGGGAAACCTGTTCCAGTGTCTTACCACCCTCCCTGGAAAGAATTTCCTCATAACATCCAGTTTCAATTTCCCCTCTGCCAGTTTAAACCCATTGCCCCTTGTCCTGTCATTACAAGACCTTGTAAATAATCCCTCCCCAGCCTTCCTGTAGCCCTCTTCAGATACTGGAAGGGTACTATAAGGTCTCCTGGAAGCCTTCTCTTCTCCAGGCTGCAGAGCCCCAACTCTCTCAGCCTGTCCTCAGAGCAGAGCCACTGCAGCCCTCTGAGCATCTTGGTGGCCTTCCTCTGGGCCCACTCCAACACTTCAATGTCCTTCCTGTGCTGGGGGCTCCAGAACTGCACACAGGACTCCGAATGCAGTTTGAGTAGAGCAGAGCAAAGGGGCAGAATCCCCTCCTTTGCCCTGCTGCCCACACTGCTCTTGCTGCAGCCCAGGACTCAGTTGCTGTCTGGGCTGTGTGTGCCCACTGCAGACTCGTGTTGAGCTTTTCATCAACCCAGAAAATTTACCCTCCATTTAAAATCCTGTTCTTCTGTGGTTACTTGCACATATTCTGCTATCTAAGAATGAGATTTCTGCTATCCACCATAAAAGATCATTCTTTCTTTGGTTTTCATTCAGTGGTCTATGAAAGGGATGATAGGTATTAAAAGCTAGACTTAAAAATAAACTTCTTAAATACACATGGGCATAACAGATGAGCCATCAAATTCCCCTCCCAAGTGGAATGATTTCTCTTGCAAGAAATTCAAATGCATCACAGTGTTAGTCTAATCACCAGTCATAATGATAGACAAAAATAACGTCAAAGTTGCCAACTGACCTTTGCTACTTCTCTGGCCTACAGAGCAGAACAAAGAGCAGGTCCCCCTGTAACCCCCATCACTGAAACCCAACCAATACAAAGCAGCATCAGTGTGACTCTCCAGAGTGACAGTCCTGCCATCACACATTAGTTTCTTGTTAATTATTTTCAGCCACTAGTCACGTTTATGACTAAGAACACAGCTGAGTTTCCTGAAGTACCATCAGCACCTCACCAGTGGCTGCAGCAGTGGCCACTGCTGCTTCAAAGATTATGCAAACAAACCCTCTGGCTTCCCAAAGAGCCACACCAGTCCTCTTACCCTGTTGACCACCCTACTATAATCTTTATTTCCTCAAAGAACTTGACCTCTTCATTTCAGCCATCCACAACCACATGCAACCATGTGCATACTTCCTAGACTGTTAACTCCCTCTGGGATCTGCTTTATGCTTGTGACTATTGTAAGAGCCTATATGCAGACACTCTGGGTCTACCAATGCTGCCCAGTGCAGGTCTACCAACACAAAGGGCTCCACATGCCACCAGCCACATGTCAGTGCCTAGGAATAATTTCTGATCCATGGAAATACTACACCTTGGATATTCTGTTGCATTAGAGAGATTTGTGACACGCTTATCCACTCACCTTGGATGTCTGGATTTGTCACCATGTAGAGCAGTCCCCAGTTCAAAGTGGTGCTTGTTGTCTCTGATCCACCCAAGAAAAGGTCATTGATAGAACAAACCATATTGTCTTCATTGTATGTAGACCTGGGTTCATCTTTGGACTGCAAAAGATAAGACATAGAAGTTCGTATATGAAAGTTTGCAAGGTTCTCTAGCATATCAATAACTAGAAAGGATCTAGCAAGCCCTCAGTTACTGTACATACTTTGGGATGGCTATGAAAGGCAAGACATCATGATAAAAGGGCTCAGATTGGATGATTTACTCACAGAATCACAGAACATTAGGGGTTGGAAGGGATCTTGAAAGATCATCTAGGCAAACCCTCTGCCAGAGCAGGATCTCCTGGAGTAGGTTGCACAGGAATGCACCCGGGCAGGCTTTGAATATCTCCAGAGAAGGCAACACCACAACATCTCTGGGTAGCTTTGTTCCAGTTTTAAGAGACCAGTTAAAGGTCTCTTTCACCTTATTTCCCATCAATGTGTGATCAGGCAGAACAAATACTTACTTTTTCAATGTGGTCCAGGTAAAAGTCAATGAAATCTTGCAGTTCATCTGGTATCCCACGCTCTGTGTGCATCCTGATCTCTCTCCTTGTAAATGAGCTCAGGACATCATAGCAAGACAACACCTTCTTATGAGGACCAGGGAGATGGCACATCAGCCAGGGGAAGATTTCATACAGCTGCAGGAGTGACACACAAGAGGTATCACAAGTATCTACCACTAGAAAATGCACTCAAGGCCTACTAAAAAGAGAAGGTAATACTCGTATTAGCATGTGGGTTTGGCATCATCACTAAAATATTCTGGCAAAGCCCATGGTTATGGTTTCAAGTCATGAAAGAGCACAGCATTAATTTCCAGCTGCGCTGTAAGTAAGATCCAGAGTTCCGCAGACGTTTGGCTCAACCACAAGCCGAATTAGAGCGACTGTAATTAGAATGAACGGTATTCTAGCATTCCGTTATTCCCGTACTCAATTGCAATGAACCGTATTCAGGCGCTTAAAAAGTGAGATCCTGCCCTCCAGTGGAGAGGAACGGGAAGGAAGAGGCAAAGCCGTCGCAAGCTGTCCTCGCTTAGACGTGCCGCAGCAGCTGTTGCCACAGCCCAAAGCAGAGGTTGGCTACAGCCAGACTGCACTTCTCGCGTCCTGCCTTATTCAAAAGACCACAGATCGTTTGCTTACGTGATGGATAAAGCTGCCTCCAAATTTGAATATACGCTCCGTGGCTCTAATCACCTCATGGAAGATTTCATCGTCTCTGGAGAAGCGATGTCCAAAGACAACAGCACAAATGACATTTGAGACAGAATGAATGAGAGGGAAAGACGGATCCAGCGGTTTCCCTGCCACCAGAAGAAGGAATGTCGCTGTTAATGTGTCCTCTCTGCTTTAGTGAAATGAGACAATGCTAGAGATCACCCAAAGAACTTTCGAGAGAGCATTGCATTTCAGAGAGAAGCAGCAATCTTCTTACACAACTCTAGTATCAATCTGATTCTTTACAACCACGGTGCAATCCACTGTAAGAAATGCCAGATGTGTAAAATATTTGGTAATATTTGGGGTTTGACTCGATGATCTCTTTGGGTCCCTTCCAACCCCTGACATTCTGTGACCTTTTAATATGATAATCTGAATTTACAGGTGAGAAGGGAGGCGGGAAAAGAAGGAAAAAAAAAAAAAAAAGAAAAAACATCAATCTATGCACATTTGCTGTCTGGAAAATTCCAAACCCAAGCACAGCAATGGGTGAGAGCACTGTGGTCAAAGGTAATTTGAGAGGAGGACCATGAGAAAAGAGACAGCCTTACTCAGAAAGGACATAAATATGTGCTACCCAGAGAGGTAGTGAAGTCTCCATTCTTGCAGATATTTTAAACCCAGCTGGGCTCAGCTCTAAGAAATCTGCTCTGCTTGACCCTTCTTTGGGAATGGGAAAGATAAAAATAATATTACAGAACCACAGAATGTCAGGGGCTGGAAGGGACCTAGAAACCCCCCTGCCAGAGCAGGATCTCCTATACCAGATCATGCAGGAACACATCCAGCCATTGCCCACAACCCCCCCAGTGCAGCCTGTTCCAGTGTTCTCTCACCCTCACAGCAACAAAAAATTCTTTCTCACATTTACATGAAACTTCCTATGGCTCAACTTTCCCCCACTGCCCCTTGCCCTGTCATTGGGCATCACCAAGCAGAGCCTGGCTCAGGCACCTCGCGGTGCTCACCCTTTACATATTTATAAACATGAATGAGGTCACCCCTCAGGCTCCTCCAAGTTAAAGAGCTCCAGCTCCCTCAGGCTCTCATTGTAAGAGAGATGCTCCATTCCCTTAATCACCTTTGTGGCTCTGCTCTCCAGCAGTTCTGTGTCCCTCTTGAATTGGGAGGTTTTGCTTCTCAGTTGTAGTAGTTTTTTAAATAACCTTTAACAAGAGGAGTCTGGACTCTCTGAACTTTCAGTCCATTCCATACAGACACTGCAAGACTAGACTGTGCACACTCTCTTGTGGAGCAGGGCTGCTTTTGCTTTCAGAGCAGGACAGAGAACTCGTGCACTGAAGACATCAGGCTAACAAGGAAAAATGAATCAGTATTTATTGGAGAGATACCTTTCATACTTGCAAAGAAGTCTACCAGGTAGTGAGCCTCTTCTTGAACTCGGTGCTCTAAACCTCTTTTCCCCAGACCAAGGTTGCGCAGAGTCCTCAGCGCAAACCTCCTCTGCTGCTTCCAGGTGTGACCCGTTGCCAACATAATCCCTGCATCCATTCAAAGAAGAGTTATTTATCCTGCTAGTATTTATTACAGACAAGGAATATCACATTGCCTATGAACACAAAGACACAAAGGAACAGCTACAGACTGTGAGCACATGGGCAGGGTTAACATGGACAAACTCAACTTGCTAACAAGATGACTTGCAGGATTAAACTTGTTCCAAGACCACAAATTATCTCAGAAAGTGTGGCAGCTGCTTCTCAAGACACTTTCTAAGGTGCTTGCCTCCCACTCTTCTATGCTTGGACCTCAACTGACTGCCCACAGTCAGGGAGAAAAGCTCCACAGAGTAAAAAAGTTCTGTACTTGGCCTTTGTGACAAAGATCTTCAGGAGAAATAAACGTCAGACACTGGCAGGATCTTTAATGTGATATAAGAGTCACCAATGACTGAAACAAATTCAAATGAGAAATATTTAGGGAATTAGCTTTTCTTAGAAAAAGCTGAGGCCTTAGATAAAAGTTGTTTCATAATGTTTGTGGAAATCAGGAGTTTGGGAATTTCCAATATGGTTGGGGACATACATGCAGTGAGGTTGAAACAGAAGTGCACTGATCCTCTAGGTGTCACAAAGAGAAGGGCATGGGAAGAAGATCCCACCAGCAAGCTCACTTTTCAACTGAAAATGTAATGGTTGGAGGCAGGACAGAGAAGTATGCTCTTTCCTGCCCTTGCTCTGCTTCTTGGTGTCACAACCTACCACTGCCTCATTTCATCATCTCTGAATCTGCTCCACTTAATATTTCACACAAGGTATTATGAATCATTTTTGTTTTGCTAGTCTTTTGCTCCTCCTACTATCCAAAGGCTATTTCAGCCCTCTCTACTTTGCAGTTCACTTGGCTGTCATTTCTCATAGACAAACCCTGCTGCTGTGGCATCTTTGGAAATGATTGCAAGCTACAAAAGAGCTACAGTTTGTCAAGATGATAATTCTGCGCAACATTTGTAGTGAGAAGTCCTCACCTTTTCCTTTGGCCATTGCTCTGAAGAAAGGAGACACTAACCTCCCAGAAACATCTTCAGGGTGCATGGTCATACCATCCTTAACTGCCTGATATCCATTCAGTATGATGACTGGGGCCCATCCAAACCATAAGGTGAATATGTTGCCATGAACTTTTGCCAGCTGTAGATGGGAGAGAAGCCAGGAAAGCATGGATGAAATCCCACATGCTGCAAACAAGGATGAACCTGTTTTCACATTGATTGCAGTACCAGCCCTAAGGTGGAATGGTGTTCTCCATCTTTCCCACAAGACTGCAATTAGCTGTGAGAAGCAAAAATGCCTTTTCCAGCACTCACTGGTGGAAACAACTGAATATTCCAGCTTCTCAGAGCCGCATATCTACACCAGGAAACATTAGGTGTCTTTTATAATAATAATATAAGCCAAGGCTTGGTTCACAATGATTCACGTGATAAAGGATGTTTTCCATAAATTAATTTATTTCAACAGGGTTTCTATCAATTGTGCTGGTAAAGTGTTGCAGAAGGAACACAGAAATCACAGGATCACAGGATGTTAGGGGTTGGAAGGAACCTGCAGAGGTCATCTAGTCCAACCCCCTTGCCAGAGCAGGACCATAATCTAGTGCAAGTCACACAGGAAAATGTCAGAGGAGTAAGTAGCTTGTAGAGACTGGGCCAGTTACTGTCTTATTTTCCCCTACACATTCAGGCACTAGATACCAGGGTATTCAGGCACTAGATACCAGGGTATTCAGGCACTAGATACCAGGGTATTCAGGCACTAGATACCAGGGTATTCAGGCACTAGAATCCAAATAAGACCATTCTGTCTTGCAGTGTCCTTATTTCCAACCTGAATTTGCTTTTTAGTCAGAATAATCAGTTAGTCAGAATAATCAGTGTGCCTTGTCCATACCAGCGACAGAAGCCACTGGGGTTGTCTACTGAGAATTCTGAAAGCATGGCAAGAATCAAAAGAATGAGGCCAGGGGTAGCATTCTGTGCAGATGTAAAGCTCAAAAACCATCCAAGAGAAGGTTCTTGGGGTGGTTTTAGATGCTGGCAGTACAAATAAGTGTATACACCCATAGTGCATCTTAAGCGTTCATTTACTGCTCCAATGAGAGAGTGGCAGAGCTCAGAAAGCTAAAAACCTGGATTGCAAATGTGATTTTTTTTTTTATAGTATTTTTTTCCCCTAACTGCAAATCTGATCTCTCACACCACACCCCACCCCCAAAGGTATTTAGTCCTGAATCATATCAAGTTTCACACGAGTTTGTCAAAGTTAATGTTAAGGGGTAGCGGAAGGATACCAAGCTTCATATGAATTTGTCAAAGTCACCTTTGAAAGGTGGCAAGTTAAAGCGTCAGAATGATTTTTACACATTCAGAACCTCCAGCACAAGTTTTCTTAGTTTGGCAAACTATGCTGCAATAACTTTTTTCTTATTTTGCCAACCAAGCCAGCAGTTCCAAACCAAACTTAGTGCGCTATCACAGCAGCTAGTTAACAAATACAGTATGTTACCAACGTAGTTTGGGGAGAGGATGTTTTAAAACAGCAAAGAACAGGAGAAATGGGAAATCACAGAGACTTCTAAGCAATTAGGAGTATCTGAAAATAAATACCTTCATGAGGAGATCACGATTAAACTGAAAGTTCAGCTGTATCAAGGTCCCAAATACTGGGAGAGGGATTGGTCCAGGAGGAAGCCGTCTCCGTACTCGCTGCAACTTTACAAACTTCAAAATTAAGAGAAATACAGCTAAGGCTATGAGAACCTCACCTATTGGCAGCATTTTAATGCCTGCCTTTACCAGCTTGTGTTTATTGGGGACAAAAAAGGCTGTTGAAGGCATTAAGGCTGGTTGCTCAGCCAGTTTTTTCATAAGTGTTTACATTTCATCCAATAACTATTCCCCGCCCCTAACCCTCCCTATCATCAGCCACTCCTTTTTTTTTTTCCCCCCTGCTTACTACATTTGTGCTCAAACATATTTAACAGTTTGCATATCCCTCTCCCTCTTCTTATCCATAATATACTTATCAACCATGGACCTGTGCTGGTTTTAGGCTAATTGGAATATTCTAATGAGAGAAATTAGATCATTGGTTGTAAAAAAAAAATAACAATAAAGGCTGTATCATTCATTGGTCTGCTAAAAGGGATTAAAAGCCAAAGCATAAACAATTTGCCCTCTTTTGCTTCAGAGCCCTTGTTCTCTTCACTGCTCCTTTGCCCCACTCTAATACCTTCCATTAACCTTGGCTAACAGATAACAAGTAAGCTTTGCTGATTGGTTTTCTGTCTGGGAGAGAGAAAGTGGCTTTGAGCCCCTTCTGGGCTTCTTTTCTTTGCCTGGGAGGGGAATTTAGATTTCTGTATTATTTCTAAGTCGTATACAACTGTAAATACCATGTAAATATATTGTATAAATGCTTGTAAATTTAGCTTTGCTGTAAATACAGTTTTATCTTATTTCCAAGAAGCCTGAGTTGCTCTGGTAAATTTTAATCATGGAGGGGGGGAGAGGTTCCTTAACCTATTTGAGGATTAAAGGATTTGTAGGAATGGTGCCAACATTTTCTACACAATGTAGAAATGTACACACTTTCTGTAGAGTGTAGATGGAGGTGGCTGAGCGGAGATGGAGGTGGCTGAGCGGAGATGGAGGTGGCTGNAGATGGAGGTGGCTGAGCGGAGATGGAGGTGGCTGAGCGGAGATGGAGGTGGCTGAGCGGAGATGGAGGTGGCTGAGCGGAGATGGAGGTGGCTGAGCGGAAGTTGTTTGGATGTGGTGCTTAGGGATATGGTTTAAGGTGAATTTTGTAGAGTAGGGTTATAGGTGGCCCTTGGTGATCCTGAGGGGCTTTTCCAACCTGGATGTTTCTGTGTTTGTAGCCTTTAATATATCCACATGCAAATTCTCCATCTAATTTTGTGGGGGAAAAAGAGATGTGGATGACACATGCTCCTACAAATGTTTCATGAATGCTTTTACAAAGACAATAGCCATACATACAACTCAGGCATGCAAGTGTAAGTGGGTATTAAATCCAGTGTACCCAGCAATGGCAAGGGTGGTAAAATTTAAAAGCCCACATTTATCTCAGGATGGATATACGAGTGTCTAATGGTTAATACAAAAAGAGCAAAATTTGTTAGGCTTTCAAGTTTAATTGAAGACATAACTGGTTTAATATACAACTCTTTTTCTTTTCCTAAACTATCTGCAACAGCTAACTCCTCCAAGGGTTTTGCCTGCCTCTGAATTCCCTTTCAATCTTGACATAAATGTGGATACCCTAAAGGAATTTTGAGCAATTGTCAGAAAGCTTGCCAGAAAAGTGGAGCATATGCATATAAAAAGTACATCTTGTACCAAACACACACATTAAAAAAACAAACCATGACAAACACATGGGAAAAGCCTCCTGGGGATCCTGAGCTACAACCAGAACTACAGGCCCCAGCAAGAACTAGTCATGGCATGCATGTGCCATACCTGGTGTGGTGCTTTGAGGCTAATTGGAATATTTTAATGGAGAAAACTATACTGTAGGCTGTGAAAAGGAAACAATGGTGATGTCTACTTCACTCATAGGCTTGCTGAGATGGATAAGAATAAGAATACAAACCGAAGATAACACAGTCTGGGGCACAGCATCTCAGGCTGTCTAGCAGCTTCTGGCTTTTCTCCTTTCTGCCGAGTAACCTCACTAACCACTTTCCTTCTAACCCCCCTGGCCCATCCTCCAAACTCACCTTGCACATAAGGCAAACCTTGGGGTAAAGTAGAGGGGTGGGGAGAAGGTGGAAGGGTGGTGGGAAGCCCCTCGTGGGGTCTCTGATTTCTGGGAGGGGAGGTGTGTTTCTGTATTACCTTTAACTTGTATATTTACAGAAACATACCTGTACATTGTGTATATATCTGCTTGTATATTGTGCTAAGCTGTAAATAGCCAGCTGGAGGTTAAGGACTGAAGCTCTGAGTCTAGTCTGGGTGATTTTTACAAAGTGTGGGGGGGGGGTGGGGAACTCCCAAACAATCACACCTGGTAACTGCAGAATAAATGCAGCTTGTAGCCAAGGCTCTGTGCCAAGCCTCAACACACGCAGGAAGCATAAACCTAGCATCAGGGGAATTTACAGGCCTGCAATTAGACCATGAAAACCACGTGAGGAGGATTCTGGGCACTGCACAACTATAATAGTCGTAGCCCTGTGTTGCAGATCGTGATTGAAATGTTTTTTCTGTGAAAAGCAGCCACGTTCTGAAAGCAACACACTTGTAAAAGAAAGATGTTTTCCCTGATTTTCTGAAAACCTGCCAAGAGGACTTGTGCAGCAGCATGCTTCTTTCAAGTGCCCTGTCTTTGGGACAGAAACTATTTCACAGGGTTTGTGGTTCTGGAACATGAAACACCCTTCTGAGGAGCCCAGAGTTTCCAGACCTCCAAGTCAATTAGCATCCAAGCACTGAACTTCATTACCACTAAAGCATAACTTATTGATGTGTATTAACCACGACAGGGATGTTTCTACAAAAGCTTTCTTTGTTTACAATAAAAGGCTTATTTTTTCAAAGCACTCATTCCTAATTAAAACTTCTCATTGAATGGAGATGGGGGGGGGAAATCACTTCAGAAACAAATTCTGGTGAGTTTTTGCCTGCTCTGTATGTAATTTCACAAACTCTAGTTACAATTCACCAAATGATCAGAATTTTTCATTGTGGATCAATGTAGCACATTCTCTGGCCTTTTAGATATTCAAAGATTTTACATCTAACTTTTTTTCATCAGGAAATTTCTTTTTTTTTTTTTTTTTTAATCCAGTGATCTTTTCCATGAGGAAGTGAAGATGTTAAGGCTTGGGTCTTGCAATGCTACAGCCTCACAACAGTACCTCTTTACTTCTTTCTTTAGCCTTGCAGCTTTGAGTTGTCGCATTATAATTTTTTTCTTACAAATATAGGCATTCAAACCCTCCTCAGATTCACTCACATCCTTTGTTGTAGTCTTAACACCAGCCTGAAGCACTTCCTTGTTTCTTTGACATCATTTCTGCACCCAAGTTCTTTTGGTACAGGGATCCCTGTCTCCTCTCATGCTCTGGCCACCTGAAGAGGCTTTACAACTTTTTTCCTGGTGGTGGTTTCTTGACAGAGGAGGAAAATTTCCTGGTTTTTCCAAACTTTAGCCCACTTCTCTCCTCCAAGATGCCAAGGCCCTACTCTGGCAGCAGTCATGTCCTCCTTTCCTCTCTAAAATGGGGGCACAACACAGAGGCAGGCACAGTCAGGAAAAAAAATTAAAAGGTAGGAAATAGAGCCAAATAGAAAGAAGATTGACACTTGCAGTCAGCACCGTGCTCGAGAAGGGAGTGGGCACACAGGCACCCCTGACCCCAGCCCTTCCCCACGCCACGTGAGGTGGCCATGGTGGGGAACTGCCCTTAAAGGAAGGGCATGGTTCCCTCTGAATGGCTGTGTGGAACAGTTGTGGAAACCATTCCACTGCAAGGCAGCAGCCTGCCTTCCCCACAGGCTGCTTCTGGGCACCAGTCCAGCTGCTGTTTTCCCAGGTCTTTCTGCAACATTTGCCCATGACAGCTTGGCTGCCTCCCATTCTATAGGGCAGCCACAGTCTTCTCTCCAGCCTGGCTGGCTCCTAAAATCACTTCCCCAGCACAGCATGAGCATCAGCATGCTCCTCTGCCTTCCTCCTTCACCCTGGTCACAGACCTGATTTTTCTTTGGACTGGGAGGGACTATTTCTCTATCTTGTGTTCACCCAGCACTGCCTCCCACTTCTTGAGGAACCTCACTAAATTCCCATCCTTCTCTCCACCAGGTAACAATCTAAGACTTAAACATCTCATATAAATTTTAACATTGTATTTCTATGGCAGGCAACAAAAATTCAATTTAAGTTCCAATATAGAATCACAGAATGGTAAGGTTGGAAGGGACCTCAAGGATCATCTAGTTCCAACTCCTTGCCATAAGCAGGGACACCTCCCACTAGTACAGGTCACTCAAGGCCTCGTCCAACCTGGCCTTGAACACCTCCAGGGAGGGAGTAGCCACAACCTCCCTGGGCAATCAGTGTCTCAACACCCTCACTGGAAAGAACTTCCTCCTAACATCCAGTTTCAATCTCCCCTCTGCCAGTTTAAACCCATTGCCCCTTGTCCTATCATTGTAAGATCTGGTCAATAATCCCTCCCCAGCCTTCCTGGAGTGCCCTTCAGATCCTGGAAGGCCACTCCAAGGTCTCCTGGAAGCCTTCTCTTCTTCAGGCTGCAGAGCCCCAACTCTCTCTCAGCCTGTCCTCATGGCAGAGCTGCTGCAGCCCTCTGAGCACCTTTGTGGCCCCATCCATCTTAGGTCTCCAGCTTGTCCAGGTCTAGCTTTGTTTCTGACAGATTTTCAAGGGTGGAACTCTGAAACAGATAGATCCATTTAATTCTTTAAGATTCTGGGTCCCAGACAATACTTGAAGATTATTCAGTCCCTTGGACCATGTGCATCAAACAATAACTCACCCCCACTGATGATTATTAGGTAGTAAACTTTTCCAAGCCTTTTATCAGAATCCAGGCACTGCAGCATGCAGCCAAACCCCTCCCAACACAACAGGTTTCCTAAAAGATGAAGCAACAGCTGCGGGGACAATCTTACACCAGGGATGTGGAAGGTCCTGGGAGCATGGATTGAGTTTCAGAAAGTCAGGAAACAAGGACTGAATAACTTTTGTTTCGTATTCAGAAATGGTGATACTGTGATGCAGATTATGTTTTCCAGAACTAAACACATCTTTCCAACTAAATGAATGCAGCTGACAAGGCTATTAGCAATGACCCACCAGAGAGAGGAAGGGAGGAGCAGGCACTTACCCACTTGATTTGAGCTTTCTGTCAATTACTCATTTTTCAAAACAATGTTTTCTTACTGCTGTTAGTGACAACAAAGCCTTGAGCTGCTTTCTGCACCAATGACATTATCCCTCTGCATCCTCTGTTTGTGGAGGTGAAGTGACTCAAATCCAAATTGTCATCAGAAGCTTTTCATGCATACAAAGCAATGCTGTTAGGGAATCTAGCTATAGATACTCTGCATGAAGTTTAAGCAACCATATAGAACAGGGAAAGACAAAACAACTGCACAGCATAGGAAAGGGAGCAAAATCAGGAAAGGGATACAAAAGGGAATAAGAAAGAAGATGGAAGACACTAGAATGAGGACCATCTGCCAAATACATGTTACAAAAGATGGGAGTGAAATGAGAAGAATAGATGGAGACGGATTTCAGTGAGGAAAGCATAAGAAGGATCAGCAAACAGCACAGACCTAGAAGACGTCAAAAGCAAACCTTATAGGAGGAATGGGGAAGAAAATGAATGGTGGGGAGTTGAAAAGGCAATTGTAAGAAAAGGACATTAAATAGAAAGAGACTGAACAAGCAAGCAGCTGCATTAGGAGACAGAAGGAAGTAAAGATATGTTCTTCCTCCCTTAAGATTCCTCTTATGCTTCAACTCAGAATCAGATGCTCTACCACGTTCAAAGAAATTGACCTGAGCTCCCTCTGGAGGCAAATAGTAAAGAGATCTTATATAGATGAGAGCATACTACATGTATATGAGCCATATCATATATATGAGACATGTATATATATATATACACACACACACACACACATATACACTCTATATATTTAAAATGTAGGTAGGTAGATCTATAGAAAAATATATCTATA
>VWYK01130644.1:0-13179 GCA_013399775.1 Semnornis frantzii | reverse complement strand
TTTTTGATCAGTTAGGTGTGAAGGTTTGTTTTGTAGTTCTGTGTTTGGTTGGTTTGTTTGGTTTGGAGTTTGTGGTCTGAGCTGGTTTGTGTGTGTGGTGTTGTTTTGATTTGGGTTTCTTTTTTATTTGGTTTCTTTGAGGGTTTTTCTTTTGCTTGTTTGTTTTCCCCTTGTCAAAAGAGAAGGAAGGAGCATGGATTTTTCATTGAAGCTTGTTAAATTACAGTAGTACCTTCTTTCCAACCTAATCTTTGAAGCCCAAGAGAAACCAGCTAAAATCCAGTCATTACTTATAGATACTAGTCTTCAAATACAGATTAATATTGAAGCATTAATGTTGGCCAGAGTTAACTTGAAAGACAAGAGAACTCCCAAATATTCAGAACAGTAATTTAACTACAGTAAAAATTACTATTTTAGTAGTAGAGCTACTAGTTGTAATTCTGAATGTATGCAATTACAAGTGGTTTATAGTGAATGGAGATATTTTGTAGATGCTACAATTTTTATTTTTTTCCCCCCTGACACTGGCAAATTAGTTCTATGGTTTTTATTATTTAAATTCAAAAGGCTAAGCCTTCTGGGGAAAAGCACAGCAAAAGAAAGGCTGCAATTTCCTCAGTGGAAAGCTGAAACACCAGGTGCAGAGGAGAGACAAACAGCTTTCAGGTATTTCATGCATTTTCTTTGCAAAACAGGCCTTCAATCAGCACAAAAACTTGCCCCCTCATAGAGGATGACAGTAGCAGTGTAGTTGCTGCTCCAGGGAAAAGAGTGAGCAAGGCAGGCTGACAGGGACTGGGACAGTCATAGAATCACTGAACCATTAAGGCTGGAAAAGATCTCTAGGATCATCAAGTCCAACCATCAAGCCAACACTACAATGATCACTAAACCATGTCCACAAGTGCCATGTCAACATGATTTTTGAATGTCTCTGGAGATGGTGACTCCACCACCTCCCTGGACAGCCTGTTCCACTGCCTGACCACTCTTTTTATCACCTCCACCAGCAGAAATACCCAAAAGTAAACTGTTACTGGAAAACAAAAAATCCCCTAAATAATATAACCATTTCAGATTCAACTCATTAATTATACTAATCAGTTGCCATACCAATAAAAGTTGAGAAAGACTAAGACATGCAGCATAGAAGTGAAGTAGAATTGAAGCTACCAGCACTTGGTTAGCCTGATAAAGCCCCTGCCAGTACAATCCCAGTATGATGCCAGATCAGCTCTACTGAGAAAATAGTTTATGAAGCTAAACCACACCTTATCTGAAACTTGTACAGATTAGGACAAGAAGCACCATGTTTATTTTCTTTAAGAAATGTTGTGGATATGATGAATTTTATCTAGAAGGAGTATGGAAAACCTTGAAGGACAAATCAACTACAGGTGAAATTTTCAGACAGAATCACTGAATGGTTTGGGGTGACAGGGACAGATGAAGATTATCTAGTCCAACCCTGCTGCAGTGAGCAGGGATATCTTCAACTACAGCAGGTTGCTCAGAGCCCCAAACCTGATCTGGAATGGCCCCAGGGATGGAGCATCTACCACCTCTTTGGGCAACCTTGGCCAAGGTCTCACCACCCTCTGTCTAAAAATTGTCTTCCTTCTATCTATTCTAAATATTCCTTTTTTGGTTTAAAGTCATTACCCATTGTCCTATCACAACAGGCCCTGCTAAAAAGTCTGCCCTCAGCTTTATGATCAGCCCCTTTAAGTACTGAAAAGGCTACAAGGTGGTCTCCCTGGAGACCTTCTCTTCTCCAGGCTGAACAATCCTGTCACGAACCATCCTCACAGCAGAGAGGTTCCAGCTCTCCCATCGTTGCTGTGGACTCTTCTGGCCCAGCTCCAACACATCCCTGTCTCTCCTGTGCTGAGGGCTCCAGAGTTTGACTCAGCAGAATGCAGCAAAGGGGCAGAATCCCCTCCCTCCACCTGCTGCCTCCATTTCTGGGGATGCAGCCCAGGACATGGTGGGCCTGGGCTGCAAGTGCACATTGCCAGCACGTGTCCAGCAAAGGGTGCACAGCCCTCTTCAAAAGCAGAATTTACCTCTGTTCCCTCCACCAATCAGTTTAACAAAGAGAACAATGAACTACTCAAAAACATTGTTTACTCCATCAGATGCCTACTTGTTTCAGGGGTTGGTTTTTGTTGTATTCTTCTGTGTTTTCCAAACCAACCCTTTCCAGCTCTTATGAATGACCTTATCTGGCTCATAAACCAGCCACAAAAGTGATGTGATCAAAGAATGAACAGAGATTCATGCATGGATATGAACGCAGGGAAGCTCAAACAGGAACATTTGGATCCTTGCATACACACAGTGTAGTTTCACAAGCTGCTATTCCACACAGCACAGCAGCCATCGTGATAGCACATCTAATGGCACCCATGGGAACTTCCAAATCTGATGTTTCATACAAAGCAGCTTGCTGAAAAATACGAGCACTTCCTACTCTTTTTCCAAAAGAAAGAAGATAAAATTGGAGTCCTAAAGAGTTGTTTCCTGTATACTGACAGATGAATGCTTATTAGAGCCCATACTGCTCTTACAAATGGAGTTTTCAGTAATATATGCAGATACTCTTACAAAATATAAAGTAAATTCACAAGAAGAGGGACTAACTGCATAATAGATGCCTGAGGATGTGTGTGTATTTATAACAGATTAACCAAATCTGCACAATTTCTCTCTCCTACCTGCCTGATCACAGTTACTACTCATTTATCCATTCCCAGGAGAGATGTTTTTTAACATTTTAAGTCGTTACACAGCTTTATGGCACCTTTTGCACCCAGAAATGTTTCAACATCTTACACACAAAAGAAAATTTAAAACAAGCTCACATATTCTGGCAACATAGAAAGGCTTTTTTTTTTTTTTAAACATTAACAAAAAGGCAACAAAGCCAAACAAATTAAATGGTATGATTTTAGTCTTGTGGAACTAGATTTCATGGAACCAAGCATAACAATCCAAAGGAATCGGAATATTCTAGTTCATAATCACGAGAGAAATTAGGTTTTTATAGCTCTGCAGAAACAAGGTGCTGGACTTTGAAGCAGCTTTATTTTTTCTATGTTACACAACAATTAATCTGACTAAAGATTGGAGAACTGTATGTATAAATCTCACTGATCAAGAGTAGCTAAGGCACATGTTCTTCTTTAAGTCATTAATAAGAAATACAGTTCAAGTTTGATTTTAAAAGCAGTAACCCTTAATCAAAATTAAACTCTAAAACTTTTGAAGCTGAAGAGCTTCTGATACTTAAAAAATATATATATATAAACCCAAATCCAATGCAATCTGAGGAATAAGCATGTTTTGAAGTTTGAATATGACAGGTTGATTACATTGGTAGAAGGAAAAAGTCATTTTTACTGTGAACTTTTACCCTGGGAACCATGAACAAACCAGTACTACATCAAAGATTATCTCAGTCATTCTCAATAACGATCCTCCCTACTAAAATTTCTGAAGCTATATCCCTTTCAAGAGCCTTTGCTGATGGTCATATTAACATATCTTTCCATGTTTACAGATATTTCATTAAAAAGTCTAGCTGACACACAGTTTTTCAGAGTGTTACTACTGAGTTTTCATTGGTTTAATATCCAAACACAAGAATATGAAGACAGAGGGATGGAGAATGGGGATCATGGTCAGTTCATCACATGCTGCTGCAGCTCCATCCTCAGGAGGACTCTTTACTCTTCCCCTGCTCTATCATCCCCCTTCCATGGGAGACAGTGTTCCATGAACTCCACCACAGCAAGTCCTTCACATGGGCTGCAGTTCTTCATGAGCTGCTCTAGCATGAGTCCTTTGCATGGGGAGCAGTCCTTCAGGAACAGACTGCTCTAGAGCAGACCTCACAGAGTCACAAGCCTGTTCCAGCCTGGATTCATGTTGCCATGAAACTACAGGTCCTGCTCGGGGCCTGCTCCAGCACAGACTTCTCATGCGGCCACAAGAACAGAGACTCACTGGCATCTCTTGAGCACCACCACTTAGCCTGAGTTAAAGTCCTTCAGCTTCCACATGAAAAACATCTGACCTGCCACCCTTGCACTCATACAACAGCCTTCCCTGGTTTGGGCAGGATGCAATAGCTGGTAGAGAAAGGTGACATCTCCAAGATCCATTCTTTCCCCTCAGTAATTTCCAAAGATTTTAAAACAAGAATCTAAAGCAGATCAAGGCATTTCACAGGACTTGCATAGGCTCAGCACAGCCTAACCTCACAAGGGCACCATATAGTTTCTCCTTACCAGCTGTCACCCTCTACCTTTGGCAAAAGGCCTTAAAAAGGTAAAATCAGTCCTAGAATCATAGAATAGAATCATTAGAGTTGGAAAAGGCCTCTAAAAGTCCACCTGTCAAAAGGATCCTTGTACATGTCTGAAGGGAATGAGATGGGTGGTGGAAAAGAGGCACTAAGCCTCTTAAGTTAGGATGCTTACCTTACACGGAAGTGGAAAGGTATTTTATGTGCTCTTACTGTCACATAAATTCTGCTGTGAAGGATCTTCTCCTTGTTTGCTGTCCATACAGGAGCAGCTACCTCTTATATTCTCTCTGATACAATCTTTATATTCTTGCCTCCACGTGTAACTGTGACTCTGGGCTTTTCACTGGTGTTTGCCTTCCTTCATGACAGCCAGAGTTTGCAGAGGCTGAGAGACCAGCCTTTGCCCCTGTAAGACTCTGCATGAAGTCACAGGTCCTACCCTTTCAAGAAACAAGAGCTGTTGTCTTCACAGAGATAAGACAGCACTAATCAGGTAATCAATAACACAACAAACAGTGGCTCCTGCACCTGCTGTGCACTAGTCCCTGTTAAATTACTCAGGAGCCAGGATTACACAGGAGCAGAATAACTTCAACAGTCGCTTGGCACACACTTGCCTTTGTGCCAGGTGATGGCTTCTGAGCCAGTCTGTCCCTCTGCCACAATGTCACTACTCAGAGAACAGAACAAACAGCAGCACAGCATCTCCCTCAGTCTGGACACTGGGCAGAAGTCACTCAGCACTCAATTACACAAACTGTACACAGGTTAGTCTCAGCAGTTTCTGGATGAAACACTGAACTCTGCCAAAGGCCAGGAAATTCTTGTGTTTCAGAGGAAAAGCAGCTAAAAAGACTTTGGATGAATTTATTTGGAAGGGCCAAGCCAGTCTTACAAGAACAAAATAAAAGCATGGGTTTAAAGGCATAAATTTTGCCCCACACAGGACAAAGCCATTACCTGCTTCTAGCCTGAGCACTGTTTGGTGAGAAAGCTGAGAGCATAGCAATTTGTCCTCTGAGGAAGGCAGCAGTACAGGAGGTGCATAAAGTAACTAATGAGAGGAAATGACCTCAAGCTGCACCAGAGGAGGTTTAGTTTGGATATGTGCAAACATTTCTTTACTGGGAAAAGTAGTTAGATATTGGAACAGGCTGCCCAGGGAAGCAGTGGAGTCACCATCCCTGGAAATGTTCAGCAGCCATGAAGATATGGCACTTCAGGACATAGAATCAGAATCAACCAGGCTGGAAGAGACCTCTAGGTTCATCCAGTCCAACCTATCACCCAGCCCTATCCAATTAACTAGACCATGGCACTAAGTGCCTCATTCAGTCTTTTCTTGGACACCTCCAGAGACAGCAACTCTAGTGGTGTTGAGTTGATGGTTGGGCTTGATGACCTTAAAAGGCCTTTTGCAACTTCAATGCTTCTGTGATTCTATAATCACAATATAAAAAGAAAAGCTCCTCAAGAAACTCATCTGTAACAACTAGATTTGGAACACATCCAGTCTTGAAACTCAGTGATACAAAATTTTTGGGATTTCAACTAGGGGAACAGAAAATCTAATATTCTTTTGTTTTAGAAAAATAAGTAAGGTTTCTGTTCACACAGTCAACACTTCTCCTTGTTCCTTGCCTATTGCATTTTATATTGATTGATTTAGGTCTTCATAGAATGTGAGGCTGTGTCGACATGGTGAAAGCATCTAGCCTTTGTCCTCATGGAGAAAGTATGGGAATGATGAAGCAGCTAATCAATTATGGGTGTTAAAAGGAAAATGCAGCAATAGTGGAGGAGGGAAGTGACCTCTAGAGACCATCTATTCCAGCCCTCCCCTGCTAGAGCAGGTTTTTCTAGATCAGATGTTCTGAAGGAAGTTGGGACTGCATTGCTACCCCAGTGAGTCTTTCTAAACTACATTTGCTTATTATCAACACAAGATGTGCCCCAAGGTCTCCAGCCTCTTAAGATGCCAGTGTACAGACAGTTTGCAGCAACGAATGGGGATAAATGGGGATAATATTCTTCTTCCTAAGCAAGGCTGAGACAGGGCACACAGACAATTCTAGCTCCACTAAAATATGAATTCCAAGCCCAGGTAAACAGGTTACCATTACAATGTCATTGTTACCATTAAAATTGAAGGATTTTTTCAGTGGAGAAAACAAAAAAAATAAAGGCAAACAAACAGCCAAACAAAAAGGCATAAAAACTGTCAGGATCCATCACTGTATTTCTCAACACAGTAACTCCTTTGTCCCCACTTCTGTGTCTTTTGCTTTCTTTAATAGTTTTCATTTAAAAAAAAAAAAAATCCTTTGAAAGCTCTGAAGATAACATCCCAGTGGGAAAATTAATATAGTGTCCAGGAATGCAGTAGCAATTCTTTCTAGACCTCACGGAGATTAAGGTATACAAGGTGCAATACAAAATGGGACTTAGTAAGACCTCTGAGGTCAACCACATAAAAGAGAAGCTTCTTCTAAAGTGGTTAAGGTGCACTAGATACCATTATAGCAAGACAACTTGAACTGATAGTGTTAAAAATAACTATGTTTTGAAAACAGCAGACATCCACAGTTAGTTCTCTACAGAAACAGTTCTCTGTGATCATCTCTGAGTTAGGATAGGAGCACTTGGTGCATAAGATAGAGAAGCCATTAAAAAGCACTATATAGATTATTATTTCTGTTATATGCTTGTGTCACTATCAGGTTTTTGACTGCCTACTACCACACAGAGACATTTTTCATTGATACCCTCTGAAGTTTGTCCAGTAACATGACAATCACTAGCATACAGATCTGCAGAAAATTCAGATTGTGAGGCAATGACAACTGCAGAGCTTTTCTGAAATCTCTGTCTGGCACAGAAACAATCAAAACTGAGGCATAACTAACCTTATATGTCTTTAAAGGGCAGACAAAATGGTGTGTCCAGCTAAGTATTTGCTAGTGGGTACATTTCTTGTGGGTGATCTTGACACTTGTGAAAAGTTAGCATTGTTCCTTCTGGCACTATTGTTATCCTGACCACCATAGACAGAATTGGAGTGAACTGGGTTGGAAGGGACCTCTAGAGGTCATCCAATCCAGCCCCCCTAGTGTAAGCAGGGACATCTCTGACTAGGTTGCTCAGAGTCCCAGCATGCCTCACCTTGAATGTCTCCAGCCACAGGGCCTCCACCATCTCCCTGGGCAACCGGCTGCAGTGTTTCGCCACCCTCATAGTAAAGAATTTCTTCCTGATGTCCAATCTAAATCTAACCTGCTCTAGTTTCAAACCATTGCTCCTTGTCCTAGTGCTACATGCCCATGTAAGCACAGCCTCCCACAGCTTTCCTGCAGCCTTCTCTCAGGTACTGGAAGGCCTCTATGATGTCTTCCTGGAGTCTTCTCATGTTCAGGCTGAATAATCCCAGCTCAGTCTGTCTTTGTAGAAGTGCTCCATCTCATGGCTCATTTCTGTGGGCCTCCTCTGGATCCATTCCATCAGGTTCATGTCCTTCTTGTGTTGTGGGCTCCAGAGCTGGACACAGTACTCTAGGTGAGGTCTTTCCAGAGTACAATGGCAGAATCAACTCTCCTGATCTGCTGGCCACACTTCTTTTGATGCAGCCCAGGATGTGATTTGCCTTCTGGGCTGCAGGATCTTACTCTTTCAGCATATTGCTTTCCTTATCTATATACTTCAAGCTTCTCAATTCATATGCTTTTAGAATTATTTCAAGTTTGCTAAGCTATGGATATCTAGAAGCCATTTGTTTTCCCAGAGACGTAGTTCTTCCTATAGAAATCCTGAAAAACTAATTTCCCTGCAATGCCAACATTACAAATTTAAATCCAAGCCATCTACTGCAGTAGATATACCGTACAATTTGTCCTTCAGTATAAAACTTCTGGGTTTACTTCTTTTCAGCATGTCACAAATTATAGTTCTGAAGCAAACAAACAAACAAAATAAAAGGAAAATAAAAAAAAGGAAGAAGAAAGAATGCTTTCTTAGAAATGACTCATGGACAGGGAAAAGAAAAAAAATGTATAGACTTTAGAATTCAAAGCCAGCATAAAAAAATTCCCCACGGTAACGCGACTGCGAATGCTAATTGCATGCCAGTAAATTGCTTTACATTCATCAAACAACAATCAATGAGAGACGCTGCTATCTTCTTTTATTGTAGCATTGCTGTTCTCAGCTCTATAGATAAGGTGGTGTCAGACAGTTATAATCTTCCCCCTTGCTATTTCTGAGGGCTTATAACTTCGGAATCAAAATTTATGCTGAAATTTAGCAACTTGGCCCAAGAGTCTTTCTTTTTTGATTGATAAAATGTGCTAAAGTGTGTATCTTGGAGATATAAAGGAAGGTTAAGACAAATATTATAATACCTAAACTAAACTAACTCTAGCTATCATTAGACAGGAATAAGTTGTTTCAGTCCCTACATTTCAGAGCCAGTCCTAATCCTCAGCTCCTGTGGAAACAGCAGCCTTCTGTTCTAAATGTGCCTTCCTTTCTTTGACTTGTAGAGTAAGATCATGAAGAAACAGAGATTTTAAAGGCTATATTTAGAGCTGCTGACCATGTCAGGTCATTAAGGTCTGTTACAATATAGCAGGCTTGTGTGAACATTATAGATGCACATATTGATGTGAACATACATAAAACCCTGTGCATATATACAGACATTTATATGTACATAAACAAAAATCCACAGATAAACTCCAAATTCCATTGGTTTCTGAATGTCATCTCAGTTTTGTGGGTTTCTAGTGGTAGTATTTGTCTCCACATTTCAAAAGATCTTGTGATTTACTGTGTCTCAAGGTGGAATGAGGATTCACCAGAATGGTCACTTCAAGAATGAAATAAACACCCCAAATAATAGCCTAGCACAAGCCATGAGAAACTTGCCTGTGTGAGTGAGCTTAAAAAACAGATAATCCTCATGTTGGAAAAAGGGAAAGAGCATACAAACGCTCCCAGTTCTTTCTCAGACTTCTACCAAAATAAATCCTCATAGCTGTTGTGATTCAGAGAAGGTAATAGTCCAAGGGAATGGTTTTTAACTGCTTGAGATACAAGATCTACACAGACAGCATTATGAAGATGGGGTAAATGAGGCATGAACAGGGAGACCAGAGTCCAAGCACCTGCAAACAATGACAAAAAGGTATTCTGAATGCCTTGGAGTGGTGAACATGAAGAGATTTTTTGCAGGTAGTTTTTCCTCCTAGTTCTTGGACCTTTAAGCCTCTACCTCCTGAATAGTGAGCACACTACCTAGCAAAGTCCTGCTTTGGAGATGCAAGACCACTGGGCCTTCTCTCCAGCTGCAGTGTCTCCTGCAGTTCCAACTAACAGTTGTGTAATGGAAAGCTCCTGTGCCTGGTTTCCACCTGCCTTTTTGTCCTCCTCTTTACACCTCAGATTTTGTGGGATAAGGCAATAACCAACTCCTCCTTTAGTAGTTTTGAATTTTTGAATTAAATCAGTCTTTATGGGCTTTGTCCATTTTGGAGTAGATTCATTGAGTTTTACTGCTCAGAAGAGCAAAATGTTAAGTTAAAGCCCTGATTTAGCCAAACCCTTCAAGGGCAGGCATTTGACTTGTATAAATGATTGCAAATGCAGCCTGTTAAAAATGCAGTTGCTTTCTAACAATTTCTTTTAAAACTTAGGCAGTTCTGGACATGAAAATTTGCTATTTGTACTTATGGGTTAGTTTGTGGAATTTAAAACTGCTAAGAAACAGATATTAACGGGCAAACTTTTCAGATACTATAGGGAGTAATATAGAGAGTGTAAGAAATTTGATTTCTGTATATGCAAGTTTTTCTTCAGAAGTTATGGCCCAATATTTTAAAACTAAAGCTTCCACTACTGGCTGTCAATTTGTTTTTACACTGAATTTCATCAGTTCTAAAAATCTTATGACATGATTTTCTATAAGCACAGATAATTAAGCATTCCCATCATTACACTTCTGTATAAAACACAATCTTCATATTTACAGTTGTTGTCTTCTCATACAGTGAAAAATTACACCAAGCCAAAGGGAGTCCATTCCTTTACAATGTAAAGGAGGGCTCCAGCTTTGCTCCTGAGGTTCCTGTCACTGAGCATCACTACATATTTCTAAGGTTAACTGCGTTGGCAGAAATGACTTCTAGATCTAGATGAACTAGCTGAAATGAGAAGCACTACAGCAAGTTTTTAAGCCCCGTGTGTGCGTCGAACTAACCTCCCCGCCCCAGTTCTGCCGCCTCTCATGGGGACTGTGATTGCTATTTATTTCTATTCAAAGATTACCATCTAACAGAATGAAAATAGTAATAACACCAACACGACACCAATTCTCTAACAGCATTTATAAGATGACCAGAAACAGTAATTTAGTTCAATTTACAAAATAAGACACTGCAATAGTACAGTCAACTACACCCTCTAATGTACATTTCTCTATGGAAATTCTAAGCCTGTCAGTTGAGAATTAGCTGTTTTCTAACTACACATTTGCACCATAAACTCTCACTTTAATTAAGAAAATAAAATACTCTGACTCCCCCATCATTTATTTACTCATTTCCAAATGAGTCCTCATGCACCTCAGCACTCACAGCATTAAAACAAATGCACTGCTCCCACCACACAGCTCTGAAATTACTTCCTGCGCATATCCTCAGGAAGAAATCATCTGGAACTCAAAATACTCAAAGCAAACAAAAGGGTTTGTATAACCTTCACATTAATCCAATATTTGAAATTACTGGATGCTGAGCATACTGCCCCTTTACTTTAGCAAAATACTTAAGAGCCTGCTGCACTTAAAGCAAGCAAGTGCTCTCACTGAGGTTAATAACCTTCTAAAAATACCCCCAGTCACAGGCTGCAGTATGTAAACCTCCTGCAAACCTCCACTGTCCATTGCAGGTCATTCATTTCCCACTGTAACACCATAGGGACCCATTTCCCAAAGTGTGGTGTGCTGTCTGAGCTGCAGAGTTCCCTTTCTGCCTCAGCTGCACAGGCTCAAGCTGACAGAATCAACTCCATGGTACAGAACACTGCTAAAAGACAAGGGTTGTTACCCCCCAACTCTATCCTTCTTCCCACACTCAACTTTATTCCATATTTTCACCACCTCTTCCCCTCCAGCAGTTCAGGGGGACGAGGAAGGGAGATTATGGTGAGTTCATCACATACTGTTTCTGCCACTCCCACCTCAGGATTCCTCTTTCCCTGTTTCAGTATGGGTTCCATGAGACATCACTTCATGAAACTGTCCAGTGTGAGTCCCACCCCAGGCTGCAGTTCTTCAGTAACTCTGATTTAGGTGGTTTTTGGTTCGGGTTTGTTTGTTTGCTTTGGTGTTTTACTTGTTTTGTGAGTTTGTTTGGTTGTTGATTCCCTTTTTTGTTTATTTGGCTGGCTTTGATTTTCTGTGGGCTTTGTTTGTGTTTCCCCCCCTCCTTTTTTCACAGTTCCAACTGAATCAACTCCAGTAGCCTTAATAGCCTCTACAGAGTATTCTGCTCCCTCAGGCCACTGCTCAAAGCAACAGTGAAGAAATTCTCTGATCTAGGCACAACAAGCACACAGCCACAACCCAGTACCCCCAGCACAGAAAAGCTCTCAGCATTAGATCTAGAAGAGATATTGACTTTTCCAGCAGCAAAGCCAGGACCTGTGCAGAGTCGGGGAAAGGCTCTCATCTTTCAGGTGGTCCCTGCAGAACAAGGCTGCTGTAGGAGACAGAAATAGTTGGCACTGCTTCTGACTAAACAGGTCTGTTGTTCTCTGGCTAAGCTGAGTGGAAGGAGGCCAGAGCTCTCCATACACCACCTCTTATGAATAACAATTTTTAAATGATTTATAAATTAATGCACACTGTAAATAATTGCAGCTTTTGACTTATCTGTGTGAGAGATGAATTAAAGCTAGAGAGAGTTTGATGCTAGGGGAAAATAAGCTAAAGTGGATGATGATAAAAGCAAAAAGGGGAGAACAGAATGTCAGCTCCATTGATTAGCAGAAGAAAGGCAAGCCTCTGAAGAATAACTCTTCATGCAATGAAAGCATGTCATCTGAGGGGAGGTGAGTGCTGAGGTGTATCAACACAGCAGTGATGTTTGCGTGTTCAGCTCTTCCAGAAAGTGCCTGGCACCTCATCTGCTGCAACAGCTCAGGGCACTACTGGGACAAGGTGCCTGCATTTCATGTTATAACTAACTTTTTCAAAAGGGATCAAATAGTTTGTGCTCCCTTTACTTCAAACTCAGTGTCCAATTCAACTTGAAAATGAACCCATATAGACCATGTTATACATGTGCATATGTAAGTAAATATCAAGAAACAATTATTCTCTATGCTAAGTATTGCAAATATAATTAAAACAGTCAAGAAGACTCTCTTAAAAAAAAAACAAACAACAAAAAACACACCAAGAGCTTTGATCAGATCAATCTGCATGTTGTTACTTCTACAGGCAGATTTTGCAAGTAGCTTGGCAATGCTTTGTACCAAACTATTAGAACACAGCACTGCTTTTAGAGCAGCAGTACTAAAATAATGCAGAGAATGAAAATTTATCTGGAATTATATAACCAACACCTAATCACTTTATTTCCTAGCAAAGCTGTGTTATTGAAAAGAAATTAAAATGTAAGCCTGTATTTTGATGGCTGGCTACAAAAGCAGAGTATCTGTGGGCTTCACCTTTGATAAAAGGGTAGTTAACTAAAAATTATCCCCAAAGCTGCACAGATTAATGCTGGTAACAAGCAAAATGCAGACAAAGAGAGATGAAGAGAACATTAATAAAAATAAAACATAAACAGCAGGGGACTGAATATGGA
>VWYK01130642.1:232-21937 GCA_013399775.1 Semnornis frantzii | reverse complement strand
TCCTGTAATGGTAGTGCAAAAAAAAAAAAAAATATATATATATATTACCTTTGGGGAATTTTCTGCTTTCTCTTTCTGTCACCAGTTCCCACTGTGGAAAGCAAGGAAGCTGTGCTGTCAGAAAGTTGGGCTGAAGTTAGTCATATAAACTGACTTTGGATTTCAAACTTAGACCCTCTCATTTTCAAAGATTGTTTCCAATTGCTTTTCTCACTTTTAAGCACCTGTGGGGTTTTTTGGGTTGTTTTTTTGGAGGTATTCATCAAAATCCAGTGTAAGCTTGCAGATCATTACTGACAGGTAAATAAATAATATGAAATTACCATACATAACAGATGAAATACACTTACAAATGAAAGAACAATACCTTAAAAAGTCAACTCCTGCAATAAAAAAATCTGAATATTACATGCAGAAACTTTTGTTTCAATGCTTTTTACTTTGTAGGACTTTCTCCATTGCAAATTCTATAATGAAAAATAAAACCAAAGAATTGAAATAACTGCCAGTAGAAAATTCATTCTGCAAAAATGTAGCTGATCTGAATTCTCTTTGGTTGGTTGGTTACCTTTAAAGCCATTTTATTCCACCATGAAGTAACTCAAACAATGGTATGTAAAGAAAATCATAGAATCATAGAATCATAGATTGGTAAGGTTGGAAGGGACCTCAAGGATCATCTAGTTCCAAAACCTTGTAAATAGTCCCTCCCCAGCCTTCCTGAAGGCCCCCTTCAGATACTGGAAAGCTAATGTCTCTTGGAAGCCTTCTCTTCTCCAGGCTGCAGAGCCCCAACTCTTGTAGCCTGTCCTCATAGCAGAGCTACTGCAGCCCTCTGAGCATCTTTGTGGCCTCCTCTGGACCCACTCCAACATCTCCATGTCCTTCCAGTGCTGGGGGCGCCAGAACTGCACACAGGACTCATCCCTGTAAAATCGTCCCTGCAAAAAGCCCTTAACATTCACATACTCCTAAAGCATCCAGAAGAAAAGAGGCTGTGGACTTCTGGATAGTGGGAATGAATTGTCTCCTCTTTTTTCCTCACAGATTCAAGAGCTGGTACACAAGGCAGAATGGTTCCTGTACAATTTAGAAAGCAGATGGGTTACTCTACCTGTTTCTCAAGGTTTCTAAGACAAAAAGACCATTTCTGCCCTCCACAGCACCAGGATGAGTAGACCTGATATGAGGCTGGACTCAGAGGTGGGAGGTCCCCTCTCTTCCCCCCATCCCAACCCTTCCTGTCATATCTTGGATAAACAAGAGTGCTGCCTGAGGATAGCTCAGGTAAGCAGCTGTGTAATGGTCCTTCCATTACCAGGAAGACTATCTCTGTGGGAGAAAAATAAAATGGACTGCCAAAGAGGGAGGCTTTGAAGCTTGGTATGCTTTTGCAGCATGCATGCTCCATGGCTGACAGTCAGGCAGGACAGCAGTTAGCACCAAAGGTGCCCATTATGGAATCAAACACATGTAGGGACTCCTTGCTGCTTTGAAGCCGTCTTCGAAGACACCCTATGAGGGCTCTCTTCTTCTGTAAGGTAAAACCTCCACAGAGCACTGCCTGGCATGTATGGGCATTGCTGGGGCTCTGGGACAGGGCAGAACTCAGAAGTGGTGCGGGGCAGGGTGCTTCCATCTGTCTATGTGCAGGTCTCTTGCAGACCCCAGACCACTTACAGCATCAGCGCTGGCTCTATTTTTTGGTTACATCACAGAGATAAATCCATTCAGTTAATGAATTTGATTATAAGACCATGGAATTGCACAGAGGAAGGTCTGGTAGGAAATTATTGGAGCTGCCCTTTGCTCCAGTGTTGGCATTCTTCACTCCAGCCTTCAAGGACATGATGCATTCACGGTTATGGTTGCTAAGCACAACCAGACGACCAGCTTTTTCTCCAGCTGCCGACATGGTCTTGCTGCAGAAATGGCCTCCAGAGGCCATTTCAACTTTCATACAGTTCATACCCATGGCCTAAATGGTTTTGGGTGATGTAGGAATGAGTTGTCATCTCTGCTGCAGACACCATGCAGGACAGCATGGCCAGCACAGCTTGACCCTGTCCCAGTGAACATGTCTCTGTATGCTGAAGGAGACTGGACAGAAACAACTCCTCAAGGTGAACAGAGTCATTTTCCAGACTAATTCTTTTCTTCTACTTGCAGAGGTGCCTGTAGCATCCAAAAGGCTGAGATAATGCTGCGATGGAATCTCAGCCATCCAGCAAAGCTTGCAGATTGTTGACCTTACCTCTGATCTGAACCACACTGTACTGAAAGCAAAATTTTCCATGTGCCATGCTTGTGAGTCACTGAGTTCAAAATAGTAGAAAGTAATGTCAAGCTGAGCTGACCTGCAACATCGGGGAAGAAGCAGCAGCTGGGTGAGGGTTCCTTTGTGCCATCTGTCCCTGGATCAGTTCTGCAGTGGTGGTATCAGAATACCCTGTGGCTACCTGGGGACATGCTGTTCCTAGACACACACACGTCTTGCTAGATGTTTTTACTGAGGGAGCCTGGATGGCCACTTCCCCTGGACTGCTGGAAGCAGGCTGGCATCACGTACCTCAGCACTGCCTTGCTCTCACATCTCTGTGAGAAATGACAAAGCACAGCCTAAATATATTCCCTTAACTTCCTGTCAAGCCATTTTCACGGTCTTTGAAATATTAAATTTTTACTGGTGCTACCTTAATGCAATCAAGTTTTCAAGAAAAAAAAGGTCACAGTGCTGGAATAGCTCTGGGTTTAATACCGCCAGGTATTTCCGCAACCTTCATGTTGCTGGCAGCACAAGTTACAGGAGCTCTCCATATCCTGCTAATAGGCTTGTGGATATGAATGTGCTTCATCCACCTCAGTCATCCAGGAAAATGCTGCTTTTCAATCTCACAAAACAGTCTTCAGTAAGATAAAAGATCTCAGGGTATTATGGACAAAATTCTCACACTGGGAAAAAATGTTAATGGCTTCTGCAAGGATCATCCATCAGGTAGCCACACTGCAGTGCAGGGTAGGGGCACACAGGGACAATGTGTGGTAATTCACCACTGGCTGGTTTTTAATATGAACATCAGTGATAAATATCTTAGGACAGTTCTAAAGCTCAAAGTCTGAAGTCTTCACTCTTTGCCTTTGAATGCCTGTTAAAGCTGAGACAGCCAAGAGTGCTCACTTTTGTCACACGTCTGGTGGTGCATCGTGAGCAAGTGTGATGGTTTGGGAGTTCTCTGCACACCCCCACACCCACACCCACACCCCCACCCCCCACCCCCTTTGTAAAATGACCCAGACTAGAACTCAGCCAGCTGGAAGTTGAGGACTGAAGCTCTATTTACAGCTTAGCACAATATACAAGCAGATATACACTATATACAGGAATAGTTACAGAAATATACAAGTTAAAGGTAATACAGAAACACAACTCCCCTCCCAGAAATCACAGACCCCAGGAGGGGCTCCCAACCACCCTCCTCCCTTCTCCCCACCGCTACACCTTACCCCAAGGTTTGCCTTACATGCAAGGTGAGTTTGGAGGATCAACCAGGGGTTAGAAGAAAAGTGGTTAGTGAGGTTACTCAGCAGAGAGGAGAAGCCAGAAGCTGCTAGACAGCCCAAGAGATGACTATCTTATCTATGTTTATGTTCTTAGTTTTATCCATCCCAGCAAGCCTATGAGTGAAGTAGAAATCACCATTGTTTCCTTTTCACAGTCTATAATATAATTTTCTCTATTAAAATACTCCAATTACCCTCAAACCAGCACAAACAGGGACCTTGCACTGGTCGATATCAGCATCCCTGTGCTCTGCACTCCCTGGCTGCCATGGGCTGGCAGGGTAAGGGTATGCTTCCATGTCCCTGCACGAGGGTATGTCATGCCAGAGAGCCAGCCCAGCACAGAGTGGAGATGTGTGCGTCTGTGTGCACCAGAGAGTCTTATGCACTCTACCTGAGAAAGGGAGTTTTTTTTGACTCCCTGGGTTCTCAGAGCAGAACTGTATTTAAAAGGGCCTGCGGCCCTTTTACTGGAAACTTACCCTTGTACTAACCTGGGCATCAGTCACAGTCAGGGAATTGAAAGTACCCTCCTCTGTCCATCCAGAAAACATCAACCATCAGTGCTGCTTAAAGCTGGAATATCAAGTACCTTTGTTAACTAGTTGGGGACACGTGAAGGTTAAAACCTGACAGCAGAAAGTGCTCTTTTGTATTCAGCATACATAGATACGTACATGCACACAGAGAGCGCTCAGTGGTAAGGAGCTCCAAGACAATGAGGCTAAATTTAAAGTGCATGGTTTATAGCTACACTGCATAGGCTTTATTGTAGCTTTCTCTGTATTTTTTTCCTGGCTGGTTCTGTCTCCTTGTAGTCCACACACAGATTTGACCTGATCTGGCACCGATGAAAGCCTGTGAGAGCAGGCATTAGTCTTTTACAGTTAATAAATATTCTCATTCTCCACAGGCTGTTGGGAAGGCACTAATGATTCATGTCATTTGAATAAAACATGTCACTGCTGTCCATCTCGGATCATTGTCCTCATACAAAAAGCTCTCATAGGGCAGCTCATGTATAGTAGACTGCAGAGTTATATCAGGCTCAGCTCTGATGTCAATACTTGTTCCACAATTATGAGATGTATCAAATATTAAAATGCAATTAGAGTTATTACAATTTTTTTTTTAGAAGTTTAAGAACAGCTTTCCACTTTCAGTCAATTAAACCTGCTTTTGAAAAATGAAGAACTGCTTGAGGATGGGAAACTTTACTGACAAATTTGGGTTTTAGCAAATATTTTCTCATGGCTAGAAATCATGTCTTTATCTATATTTTTAAAAAAACCCAATGACCTAGAGGCTTCATAAGACTCTGCAAACATTCTGCCACTACCATTTAATCAAAAAGGAATTATTTAGAAGGGAATGAGTTCAATGTGTGGCATATAACAGTTCTGGTTTTCAGGCTCCCTCCTTGAAAGCACTTACAAGGTCAGTGGTGGCAACTGCAAAAATTAAAACTTGAACCAGTACTTTCACAACAAAACTGCTATAAAGGGGGAAGCTTTTTATGCTGTCTTCCCTCAAAAAAAACGAGCAGCTGATTCCCAGTTATTTGATAGTGAGAGCAAGAACTTGTCTTCCCTTCTGCCTTGCCAGGCTCCAAATCAAAGAATCCCACTGCAGCATGTTTGGTTTCCCTGAGCATGGCACTGGATGCTGAGTGTAAGCCTAAAGGAGCAACAGCCTCACCCTGTACCTCTGAGAAGTCAAGTGGCAGGTGAACATGGACAGCAAGAGGGACTCCAGATACTCCTGAGACCTGGCTGGCTTTGGCAACCTGATGTTGTCCACATCAATGGACTAAACAGCAAAATGCACTGCTTAGCGCTGCTGGCTGCAGACATCTCTCCCTGCTGCAGGGACCTGAGGGTGATTTTGGCAGCCCAGTGGGGAGATTAAAGTCAGGCAGGATAAATCCATGTCTGGCTGCATTTGAGGAGGCAGGCCTGGTGCCTGATCCGCAGTGGCATCGCACGCAAGGCTGTGTCCTCCGTGGCATGGCTGCTGCCCATCTGCACTGGGTGGCTGCTGGCAGGGTAGCCCTGGGCACACGAGGCTCTTTCCCAGCTTGGCATAGCAGGACTATGCCCTTAGCTCTGTCTGAGGCCACTTCTCAGCAATCTCAAGAGATGAAGGAATCAGCCAGTCTGTGAAAATCCAGCCCTGTGACCATCTCCAAACTCTCACATTTTCATACTTTATGAAACCTGAACTCCATCCTGAGTTCAGAGTGAGTGAAGACCCAAGGCAGAGCAGACATCATATGCTATGAGCCAGAAACCAAGTTCCTGCACTCAGTTGTGGAGGAAGACCACCTCCCTTGGCTATGCCATTAGGCCACTACTGCCTTCCTATGTCTGTATTACACTTTTCCCCAGTCAGGGAACAGAAACAGGCAGAACCGGAGTCCTCACATTACAAAGCACCACAGATCTGTGACACTCAACTTTTCAGTAGCTGGATGGGAGGGGTGGGCTAAAGGTGTGATATGTATCTTCTGAAGTTCATTGCAACTCCATCTAACCTGTAGTGCCAGCATTCATTAGGTTTTGCCATGTGAAAGCTTCACAGGAGACAAGGAAAGAAAGTGGGAAAGTGATGAAGTTTGACAGTGATTAAAAGCATTATCTAACCCAGTCCTTTAGCACTAAAGAGCCATTAATCACAGTGTGGGTATGGATTTATGTAGTGCTCAGCAGTGACCATGAAGGAAACAGTGCTGACTATTCTGGGGGGGGAAAGAAAATTTTTAAAAAAGAAAAAAAAAGAAAAAAAATCCAAGGTTAAGGTTCTTTTCTGATGTACTCAGAGGACTTTGTGGCTCCCTGGCCTTGTCAGTCACTAGGAAGGAGTGCTGCTGTCCTGAACATTGCTGCTTCCACCACAGCTGCTGCTTTACCTGGTAAAGTAGGTGGGCTGGGGCTCATCCAGGCAGCCCTCATCCCTGCCAGCCCAGCTGTGTCAAGCACTGCATGTGCTGCTCCGTGGCTCCTGACCTTGCTGCTGCTTTCACCTGAGGCTCACATAACACAGAAAATTACCCTAATGCTCTTAATTGTTTTCCAAGGTGTCTCTTACCTGGTGTCTAACTTTTTTTTTTTTTTTTTACAGTTATCAATCCTGCCTTTAAGCAGACTGGAGCAGTGCCCTGGTTCCCTAGAGCTGTGTTTTACAAGCACACAGGTGTGCAATGCCCTGTTGTGGGCTGCTTCAAATGGACCATCTGAAGAGATAAATGAAACCTCTCATCTGCAATAATCATCCTCATCTTTAAGAAACCCAGTGAAAGCTGAGGACATGTGGAACCTGAGTGTGATGAATTGGGGGAAAAGTTTGTGTCACCTAATTAAAATCAGACACAACTACCCCAGAACAGGACTGCTCCTCTGAGCACTCAGGTTTTTTAAAATCAACTGATGTAAAAAGCACATCACAGATTAAGCACTCATTCTCTGGGTTTTGTTAGGGTGGAAGAATTTAGTAGATACAGCTTGGAAAAATAATTAAATTGGACTCTCCTTCTACCTAGAACTGAAACCAGAAGTGGGTATGTTCAGATTGGATGTCAGGAAGATGTTCTTCCTGACACCATGAGGGTGGTGAGACATTGAAACAGGTTGCCCAGTGAGGTGGTGGAAGCCTCATCCCTGAGGTCTTTTAATGCCAGGCTGGATGGGGCTCTGAGCAACCTGATCTAGCGTGAGGTGTCCTTGCCCACAGCGGGAGGTTGGAACTAGATGATCTTTGAGGTCTCTTCCACCTCTGACAGTTCTATGATTCTACCTTTACCTCCTTTCCCTTCAAAGGTTCCACACATGTTGGAGAACCAAACCCCAAATAAATGTTTCATAATTTCTGTGGCATTTTTGTCAAAATATTCATCTTGGGGCAGTGGAAGTATTTGCCACCTCATTCTGTCAAACTCAAATCCAGTTAACTCCAGTAATTAATGTCCAGGAAGCACAGAAATAGGGAACAGCGATAGCACCTCCTTGATAAAGGTTGTATTTTTTAGTTTAAAAGTGAAGACTAACTTAAGGTCACCACAGGCACATTGTATTTTTCATTTTAAAAATAAATTACTATTGGGAATGTAGAAATGATGATAAGGCTGCAGTTGCTTACAGATTTATCCTGCAGCACTTCATTTTGCAGGCTTCCATAAGGGAGGAAAAGCCACAGCTGTACAGAGATACTGAGACAGACTTGAAGTTTGCACTGAATGAAACAGCTTCCCTGAGAGAAATCTGTTGTTCTGCAACAGTGATTATTTTACCTTTGTATTGTCCAAAGTTGCTATGGAAAATGTTAAGAACATAAAGCACCACTTAAACCTCCAATTGCCTTGTTTGAGTAGCTCAAGTTCTGAAATTATATTTTGCTGCTTTGGTCCTCTTTTCAGCCTTTAAATCAGCTGAGACTGCTCAGGCATTATGAGTTCACACCAATGTATTTCCCGGACGATCTCTGGGGGAGCAGGTTTTTAAAGCAGCTGTCTTTTTACGACGTGTTTATGCCTCCTTTTTAGAATCTAATGCATAACATTTGGAGGGGAAAGATACTACTGCCTTTATGGAAAGCATGAAACAGCTTTCGTTTCTGCTGTCAGTCCATCCTGGTACTCTGCCTGCAGAAAAAAAATACTTCCAGACTCTCACACAGCTACAGAGAGTTTAAAACACATGCCCAGAGTGCAATCAACTGTTTTGTTTAATCATGGAGATTCTATTAGTAGAAGAAAACTTATATTCTTCTATAGACAACAGTGAATTTAGACGTATGCTTGAAGTTAAATATTTAGGGGCTTTCTGCACTGAGGTGTTGATAGGCAAAGATGTCTGGAGCAATGGGAAATACATGAAGTTTAGTCTGAGGATGAGAAGTCTGCATTTTCTCATCAACCCACAGAAATACATTGACACTGCCACTAGGCAAAGTGTTAGACAGAAATGAACTCTAAAGTTCGACCTGTATTTCAAACTTAGGTTGAAGGCTGATCAATCTGAATTCAGGTCTTCCCTGAATTCAGGGAAATATGAGATCAGCTGCTGGTTCCAGTGGCCAGTTTTGAATACTGGCTTAAAAAGTCACACTGCTAGAAATGAAAGAGAAATGTCTATGTGAGCAAATCTCCAAAAGAAAAATGGGATAATGTCTTAAGAAACAAAGCCAAAAGGCTGGAAAGGAAGCTGCTCAGCAGCAAAGCATGTAATAACTTCTGGTAAGTATAAATTAAAATTATTAAACCATTCTGAAATGCATCATCTCCAGTAGACTCCTTCTGACAGCCACCACCTGTGTCCAGAGGAGCTGGATCTGTACAGTGTCTTCTGGAGTTGCCCAAATTTCTAACTAAAACCCTTCCCATGCCCCAGCGACAGCCCAAGCCCAACAAATCCCAAGCTCCCAGGTCCCCTGCTCCCATCCTTTCTGCTGTTTGCTGCACACACTAGGGAAGAGGACTCATTAACACGCAGTTAATGACATCAGGCTCGTAGAAGGAATTCTAAGCAGTCAAGTAATACCTAAATTAATTCATTCCTTTATATGATTCATCAAATGAATCACCAGACCTTTAAATTTACAATTCACCTTTCTGATTTATTTGGGTTTTGTCATACTGCTGTTAAAGGCAGCCCTGCTCCCTGCACATGCCAGGCTAAAAAAGACACCACAAAAGGCTCAGCTGTTAGAGTAGCATGTTGAGAAAAATGACTGCAGCAGAGCAGATGGGTTCCCACCACTGTGCGTGTTGGCCCAGGGCTCCTGGTAAATATAGAAGAGTGATTTCTGTCATGCTGTCGGGGGTATTTATATACTGCCAGTCACCATCCTATCAAGGGCAGAGTAGTATCAGCATTCTCCCCCAGCAGGGCTTTTCTTGAGCGTTGAAAAGCTTTGCTCTGACATGCCAAAAAACAACAACAAAAAAATCACATAAAATGTTAGACAGTAAATAAATCAAATAAACATAGGAATGAGACCCATCCAGCTATGAAACATTGCTCCTCTCTACCATCCTTCTTCCAAGAGGAACAACAGAAACATGAGCTTCAAAGGGAACGCCTTCAAATGTAATGTTCCTTGAAGGAAGATGAGAAATGACAGAAGTGACTACTGTAGAGAAGATAAACTAAAAGTGTCTGTTCATTGGGGGTTTAGAGGATGGGTGGTTTGTTGTTGTTGTTGTTTTAGGGTTTGTTTGTTTGTTCGTTTGTTTTTAATATATAGTAAAGACTCACAGAAACCTCAGATTAAACCCAGGCAATCAGAAACACTCCTTTTTACCACAACCTTTACTTTACCTGTGACCAGGAAAAGTAAATTCAAGAGGCCAATAGAGTGCAAGGAGAGTTAGAAATGTTGGAGTAATGATTTTTTTCTTAGATTAAGAAAAAGAAGAGAAGAGAAGAGAAGAGAAGAGAAGAGAAGAGAAGAGAAGAGAAGAGAAGAGAAGAGAAGAGAAGAGAAGAGAAGAGAAGAGAAGAGAAGAGAAGAGAAGAGAAGAGAAGAGAAGAGAAGAGAAGAGAAGAGAAGAGAAGAGGAGAAGAGGAAACCACCACTGTGTGCGTATTCTTGTCTCAAGACTTAATCATAATACTTCCAAGTTTGAAAATATTCAAAACAGCCTCTGCCAGAGCTGCCTGTCTCTGGTGCAGCTGAGGGGCAACATGTGCAGAAGAACCAAACCTATGAAGACCTGTGTCAGCTCTGCTCCAGTTTTTGTGTGCAAACTGAGGAGTTTCCCCAGGAGCTCCTGGGCCAACACAACCTATCCTGGGCAGGCTGGTGCCTGGCATTGAATAAATACTCCTGAGGGCAGGAGGGTAAGCAGCTCGGCTGCTGCTCTTGCACCCTTCTCAGACTTGCCTCTCTCCAGGAATGTCCAGGCAATTTTAAGTATCTCAAACATCTGAGAGGAAAGGATTTCCCCCTCTTTGTATGAAAAGGTTTTTTTTTCACCACCTTTCTTAAATGAGATGACAATGATACATGGCTGAAAAAGCAATATGTGGATTTTTACCTTTGTCTTGAGTGCCTTCTCCTCCCTCTGAAGATGACCTCTCACCCAGCCACAGAGGTTCACTTCCCACTCCTCCTCTGAGCATCAGCTTTGTTCTGCTTGTTGCAAACTTTTCACTGGCCCTTTCTATTTAATTGTTCCTGAAAGTAATGTCTCAGGACTTCTACTGTCATGGTATCTTTTGTGCCAGTGCTATAATGAGCAGGAAAATAAATCCCCTCTTGGGTACAGAAAAGAGTTTTCAAAAAAGCCTGATAACTCTCACATTTGAGAACATCAAATTCTTTTTCAGCAACAAGACCTAAAAACTATTTTCAGTTTTGATGACAGGCATGCATAAAATCAGTGGTCCCTTATCATTTCAGGACTTCACTCTGCTTCGCCCTCTTCCTAGTGCAAATGTTTATGATATAAGATTATCCTTATCTTCTGAAACAGGCTTCTAGTTACAGGAATCCAGCACCTTTGCTTTGGATGACATCTTTCCATTGATCTTAATGGAGAAATTCAACTTCTGAAAATTTATGACCCACTCAGGGATGACATTTTTGAGAACCCACTTAATTAATTCTCTATTATTTTTCTTTAAACTTATTATAACATCCCTGTTTTCTGCACTGATATTGTATAAACCTACCTAAAAGGCCAATAAGATCAGAAAAAAATCCTTTAACTTCAAGCCTAAATATCACTTAATTTTTTTTTCCTAATGGTTGCTCAACAAGGATGTTTTCCAGTTTGAATTTGTCACACTGCCTGTCTTCTTGTGGGATTTGAAAGCATCTGCTAGTTTCTACTAGTGAAACACAGATACATAAGTGCACCTACACCTCCCCTCCCCTGAAAAACCCACTTCTGAACCAAACAAAATGCCAATGAAGTAAAACCAATCCAAATCATGCAGGAAAACAAGAGTCTTGTATGGGCAATGGAAAACTAATGTGTTCTTCCTCCCTCTTTCCATGCACTCTGAAAATAAAACCAGAGTGTTTCTAAAGAAGAGACTTGCACTGCAGTGGAAGAAGTTGTGCTGGCTTGAACCTATGTGATGAAAAACCCTCTCAAAGTCTGTTTGCTGGGGGCAGACCAGCAAAATGAATGTAACTGATGCACAGCCTGTGATTCAAAAGCCCCAGTGACTTTGAGACAAGACAGTATTTCCATGCATGTCAGTGTGAAGACATCCCCTCAAAGATGATTTAACCCTGACCTGCAGCAAGAGCTGCCTGGATTGTCAGTTGCAGATGTGGGAGAGATTTGGGAACAGGCATTTAGTGACAGTCAGTGTATGCCTGAAAGCTGCTCTCCCCAGAGAATTGCTATCCGTCTTCACAGCTGCTAGAACACCTTCGAGATTCCCAGGGGGGAATATTTATGGTCTCAAGTGGCAAAGAACTGTTTATAATCATCTATCCATCCATCCATCTGTCTTTTTCTCTATCTACCCATTGAGGACAAGGGAGGGGGTAGGCATGCCCATGGCTCATGAAAGCACCAGGAGCCACGTTCTTCCTTTGCAAACCCCACATATTTTCGTCCAAAGGAGAAATCAAATCTAACCAACTTCATTCTTCAGACTCTTTTATTTTTCTAACAGCTCTACCTCTTAGAAACAGAGTAGCACACGCAGCTTAGGAGCTGAGGCATGAACACAGAGCTCAGGTAAATACCAATATTCTGCTCCCAGCATGTGTTTTTCCTCTCTTTCTTTCTGAAAAGAGCAAATTATCACACACATGCAGATGTCCCATTTTCCAAGGCAGCTGCAATCAGACGTTGTACATCTCCCTCTTGGAACAGGCAGCAGCTACAGCCGTTTGCAGGTTGAGAGAGCGTCACCCCCTCTCTGGAGGCTTTGGGTCTCTCACAGAGCTAATAAACCAGCATGCTCCTCCAAGCACAGTTTATGCATCTGAAGTCTTTCAGATATAAAACTTCCACATGCTATCTCCAGCAGAAGGGGGCCTTTGCTTCATTTTCTTCTCTTTCCTTGGAACCAGGTCCTTGCTAACGAGATTTGACTTCAGTTTTGTGACTTGAGGGGGGATTGCTGTCACCCAGCACAACCCTCAGCTCATCAGAAAGGTAAAGTAGGCTACTTTGAGGGACCCATCATGAAAAGAGATCACAGGCTAGGGACAGCAGCACAAACAGGCAGAGATAAGGTGGACCATGCCAGTCTGCCTCTTGCTAGAAGAGAGCTGGGAGTCAGGATGGCTACATCCTCCTGCAGCCACTGAACCCCTGCCTCCCTACGATGGCTCAACCTGCTGCTCTGACAAAGACATCACCTGTGCTGCAGCAAAGGGATTGGTAAAATCTGTGGGTTTATCACTCCCAGTAATCCTGACAGAGAAGCAGACATCCTTTGCTGCTTCACAGGTCTTTGCAGGCTCTCACTAAAAGATGGGACTGACCCAGCACTGCTGGCATTTCAGGAAACTCCTCTTCTAGTCTAGATCAGGACTTGGAAAATAAATCCTCTCTGTAATAGCACAGGGCACAAGCTAATAATGGCAATGTGCCTGATGCTTCATCCCTGCTTTCTGTGCCAGGCTATCACGACTTCATGTTGCTGGAAGTGCATTACTTGTGATGGGCAGAAAAATCAGTGCTGGAACTGAGCACACAGAGCTCAGCAGTATGTGTTTGTCCCTAATGAAGACTGACTGGTTCTTAAAAGAGATGTTATGGTTTTGCTTGAAAAATAATTAAACATAAAGCTGGATTCAGTATTTCCTGATCCATTATAACTGAATCTGCTCAGAGAGAGTTTTATGAGACTAATTACCTACTGTCTCTTCTTGAAGGAAATATTAAAGGCAAGAAAGATAAACATGGGCTGAAGTATGCTATGCAAATAATATAATTATCAGTTAAACCCATGCATTCACAGTCTATTAATCACTATGTGTGTTTAGAAGGTATTCACAGTAAAGCAAAGGCAGTATGACAGGATATGACTCTGTGTTTTTGTCTCTGGTCACAGACAAGAAGTCAGGAAGAACTCTATTAACCTGTCTGTATCCCCTGTCTCATCACACTAACACGAATGATAAGAAAAGGTCGTCTTTGCCCAGTTGATTTGTTCTTTTCAGGGCCTGCTTTTCCAAGAGCAGGGAATAAGGCCTGGGTCACTAATACAATGTATAAAGAAGAGGGAGATTTTTCAGAAGCAGTGGGTTTCAAAGCAAATCTAATCCTACCAATGTTGGCAAAATGAAGCCAATGCTGAGCGCTTCTTAAAACCCCAATGCATTTGCTATTTGTTTTTATGCAGAAAAAGATGATGAAAAGAAAAAAAGAAATCTAGAAAAAGTGAAGATAGTCTGACAAATAATTTCCTAGCAGCATTGCTCATAAAGACAAAACCAAAATACTCCTGTTCTGTTAAGGTTAAATCTAGAAAGGGATCTGCGGCGAGTGGGGAGATAGTGCATTGTGACAGCCAGAATGGCAAAACTTCTGAGTACTGAGCTGGGGTAGCTCTCAGCTCTGCGATGTGTGGACTGCCCTAAATTTTTGGGGAACCTCTTGGTGTAGGTTGCTGCTCCCCAGCCCAAGGCAGCTGGCTTCTGCCTCTCTGTCCTCACTGCTGGGGCTTGGCATCTCGGCCAGCTGTTTTCAGCTGAGGGGCTGAAAATGGCACTGAAGCTGAGTGGGTTTCACACTTGTCTGTATGTTCTACCCCATCCTTCTACAAAATGGAAAGCTTCTCATAAAAGACATGGGAAGAAAGCAAAGTCATCATTTTTTATATTCAGGGGTGTTTCATGAGTGATGTCCACACATGAGCAACTGTCTCTGTTGATTGAGAGCCAAAAAAAAAGCACATTCACAACTCTCATTGTTACAACTGGCATAGAGTGGGGAGAATCTACATGGCCCTTGGCCACTGTGTGGGTCTTGGCAAGGCAGATGGCAGTTTAAAATGAACCTAGGTATGAAAAGGATGGAGAAAAGAAGTGGAAAAGGATGGAGAAAAGAAGTGGTAAAGGAAGGGAAAAACAACCTCCCCATACTGTCCAAATAAACACTTCTTAGGTGTAGATTCTTTCTTGGAGATATTAGTTAGAAAAAGGAATTCAAATAATCCTTTTCCTCTTCCTTCACCTTTTCCTTTTCCTGCAGGGAAATGTTCACAGAGCTGCTTGAGATCTTAGCATAAATTTCCCACCTCTTGTTCACAGAAGATCTGGTTCAGCTCTTACCCCCTTCTCAGGTGGACCATAATTTCTTTTTTTCTGTTGACATTAGTAGCATAAACAAGAACAAACTTCCTGCCTGACCAGTGTCCTACATTTCAGACTTCAGTGCTGTCTCTCCATGGCTAACCTTGCATACCCAGCAACAGCTCCTCAGCCACTGGCACAGCTGTGCTATTTTTGGCATCCCAAGATTCCTGCCTGTAGGACCAGGATCCCTTCTCCAGTGCAGAGAAGAGATGGGCTGCTGGGCTTGTAGCCCACTTGGCTCTGAGTGCTGCATTACCATCAGCCCCTCAGTAAAAGGGAGCAGAGAGTGAGAGTTCCTAAAGTTATATGGAAGGAAACAAGGAGCTAATGCTGCTGGTTTGTGCTCTTGCAAAGATGCATTATTCATAGCATACAGAGACAAGAGAAGGAGAGAAGATGCCTGGCAAAGCCCCCAGAATGGTTTATTTACCCCTGAGTAAAAACTTAGATTTGTTGAGTAGATTCCATAAATTTAGCAGGGCTCCTGAAATGTCCAGATGTTTCTGAGCAGATGAATAATGTTCCCTTTCTGAAAGCTTGCTGAATTTTTTATTATTTTATGCACTATTTGCATGGGCAGGTCTGCTGAATGAACAGCAGTAAACAGCAATCTCCAGTGCCGTGACAGGTATCCAGTGAGAGAGGAGAGCCAGAGACACCCAGCTCAGCTGGGAAGTCCTAAGAGTTTCCTAAGGGTGACTGGAAGTGGAGACCACCGTTAGACAGTCAGAAAATAATCACAGAATCAAGGAGTTAAACTTCCCTTAGAACTCTGAATGTAGTTGTGTCATAAGGAGAGGATGGTTGAGCATCACCAGCTGTGCCTCCAGACGTGGCTGCAGCAGAGTGAGGTGTGATCTCCAGCAGCAAGACCTCCAGAAACAATTTAAGCTGTAAGGCAGAAATGGAATTAGTCCTCTCTGTTGAACTGATGCTGCATTTCTTTCAGACTGGAAATAATCTCTTCTCCATGGTAATCCTTCAGTAATGCTGCTCCACACAGACCGATTTAAACTGGAAGAAAAGGATTTTCCTATGAGAGCTCTGACTCAGTAGGCCAACAGGACCAGATTTATCTTTACCTTCTTTATCATCTAGAGGAGTTAGATCTTCATCTGACTATGGTCTCTCTTGTGAGATTCTTGCAATGCTTCAAACACAAAATGCTACTAACCCTGGGACTGTTGACAGGACTGGGGTGCCTCCTGTGTTTACTGTCTCATTACACTAACTCTGCATCATCCCTGTCTCTGCCTGTACTTCTGGATTAGTGCCAGCCATATGTATTCAAGGAACTGAGCTGGCTTCTGGGACTTCAGAATGGATGCATGATTATTTTGCAGTTTTCCTTGAGACTTTGGGTTGTCCTTTTCTTGCTTCTGTTGCATGCTGTCCAAAGGCTTAAATTACTTGAATTCTCAGTCTTTGCATGTGTGTGCTTTCTTTACTGATCAAAAAAGAGCCCAGCATGATTCCGAGTGTGTCTGTATCTGCTTGCCCTCTGCGTGTGCTCATGCTTTGCTACAGCTACACCCACGTGCCCATACATACATATGCACATGCATCTAGCTGGGTGCAGTCACAGTGAGATCTGCCTCCCTTGTTAAAATCCACTGGCAAGTATTACTGTACTGCAACCTTGATACACTGTTCACATTCACAGGGACTGTAAATGTGACTGACTCCAGCCAAGATTGAGCTGACTGCGTTCAGGACTGGCATTGCAGTACCTGGATCTGATGGAGCCTCTCTCATCCCAAACTCCAGATCTCACTTTGCTCTTCCACTGTCAGCCTTGGATGTAAGTCAGATTGAGCAGCTACAAGTCTGGCTACAACCAACCTAACCTCAGTTCAAATCGTGCCCAGGATTCAGCCACAGGATTTTTTCACTGCTTCATTTTAAAGCAGAGCTGCAATAGGAGGAGATGGCATCCATCCTTTGTGACTCAGCTGGTACAGTGGCATGGGAAATGGCACAACTCCTTCACAGCTCCTCCTCCCCTAGATCCAACTCAACCCCTACCACCCAAATACAGCAGGCTCTCTTGAAGCAGGTAGTTCCTCACATCAGTGCTCTGCTGCCATGGACCAAAGAAAATGCAACATTCATAGAATATGAAGAGAAAGTCAAGGAACTTCAGGGCAGAAGAGATTCACAAGGCAGACTTGAGGAGGCACAGCTCTGTGGCTCAGCTGCCAGTATATTTCCAAGAAAAAAGTGAACCTGGGGCTGGGGACACTGCTTATGGACATCCCATCAAAGAGCTGTTAGGTAAACTCAGAAACCACCCTGCCACAAGAGGCAGGACCTGAAGGCTCTCTTGGCAGTTCAGCTTCATCTTCATTGAAGCGCTGCTGACAGCTCTCCTGACTTCATGCAGTAGTGTACCATTGCCAGGATATCTGTCACTTCTATCGGTTCCTAGAGCTCATCTGCTCAAAACTTCCTCCTAGTGTCATTTAGCCTCTCTCCTTCTCATAGATAGCTCCTAGCTGCTAATATATACTAACAATTTTCACAGTCGCCTGCTTTCCATCTGTTACAGTTTCATTGCTGGTTTTTTGTCTTACTTCCTCTATGATCTCAGCTTCCTTTTGTTGAAATTACACACTTTTTTCATCCTCACTGTGAATTTTTGGCTTCTGAGACTTCAGATAGAATGTCTCTAAACAGTTCTCAGTTCTCAATCACATTTCACTCTGTTTCAGTTCCTTCTCGCAGATGATCCGATTCCCAGTGGCTTTCAGGCTGGTGACATTGGTGTCTGAGAGGTGTAGAGGCTACAATGCAGCCATGCTCTTTGGCAACTAACTACTGCTTAACTCCAAACTGTGAGGTCACTGCATTAAATGCTGATGTAGCACTCCCAGTGCTGGCAGCAACACCTTTTGAGTTACAAAATCTCATTAATAATTTCAAATAGTTCTGACATTTAAGTTTTGTGCTGAGGTCTCCAGCAGCTGACCCTCACTTGCCTCCTCAGAGCTCTCTGTCGCAGACAGGTGGAGGAGGAGCTGATGCTCTTGTGTGATTAGCCTGTCCTTAGGGAATATCTGATCTTCTGTGTAACTTCTTACGCCTGCGAGCCATGTGCTTCAACGTTTGCTGGCTCGTATATGGCTAATGCAAAGCTTGTCCTGCCATGTGCTGCTTGCTTGGTGATATCCAGCTGATGCTCTTCAAACTGTCAGGGCTGCTTTGAGCATTTGAGTCACGTGAATTTTTTGGGTTTCAGCAGCAGAAAGGTGAAATACCTGTTCAGAAATGACCACCTCCAGTTCTTTGTGTTTACTCGTCAGGCAGGTAGCACCTGGGACTAGCAATTAAAAACTTCTCTTTCACTGCTGTGGCTGCTTGACCTCAAGTGGAGTTAATTCAAACTTTTAAATCATCCCCATATCTGAAATCTTCCTGTTCTCAGGGGTAGAGCAGTTAGGTGGTGTTTCATGCTTGCCTGAGGGTATTTGCATTCAGAATTACAGTTTGACAGGGAACACCTCAAGCAAAGTGCATCCAGGTGGCCCAGTCTCCAGAGTCCATGCACCTGATGTGCTTATGCCTGAGAGAGAAACTGCAGGCCCTTGGAGTCTTCTTTCATCACTAAGGAGGAAGGTAAGTCATACTGAGCAGCAGCAGAAAAGCTGGTTAGTGTGCTGTGATTGATGGCCTGGAATCTGCAAAAGAGAAGCACCGAGGAAGCTTTGTAGCACTCACTCGCAATCCCGCACCTTTTTTATTAGAATGATAAAAGAGATGAAGTGTTAAGTGGGAAGGAGAGGTGCTGAAGGCTGCAAGAAAAGCATCAACTTTGTCAGTAGAAGTGGTTCTGGGTGGTGAGGCTAGGCACTCAGAGTAAAAAAGGATCACTAAGAGATCAAGTCAGTAGCGGCACTGAGGAGCCTCCAAAGGTCAATGGCAGGTAGGTGATTTCCTACAGGTCGACGGTTTCTTACGACAGATTTCATTCTGAGGCAGAGACAACAAAATTTTCGTAGTCAGAGCTTTTTTTACTGGCCTGCAAATTGGAACAGCTGAATGGTGTTTATGCATGTGTGTCCATATAAATATGCATCAACTTCCCTTCCTCACTTGACATGATTGCAAAAGAAATCCCCGTCCTGACTTTTCACACCCACATCCATACAGGCAGAAGAAATTTAAAGGTTGCTTGCATTTCTGTATCCACTGTGAAACTCCTGAGGACTGAAAAGTACATTTTGTTTAGGAGAGATGAGTGCTATGTAATTTACTGTTTGAGGGCTTCCAACTGAAATGTTACTGTACATCATGTAACACTTTTCCTTGAGTGGGAGTTCACCTTGCTTATGTTTGGCCAGAAGTTTGCAGTGTCATTCACTGTGCAACATCTACCTTCAGAATGGAATTAGAAGTATTTAGTTGGCATTATATGGATGTTCATTAGTGCTCAGGATCCCCTAAAGAAGCATGGAGGAACCTCCTGCCTTCAACAGACAGGAATGTGATTGTTTCTCTTAATATTGATGGTATTGCCGTGGGCTATAGATCTTCAGGCATCTAAGAGGCTATGGTGGTATAAATCCAACAGCTTTGTAAAACATGATGGAAAGGAACAGAAAATACATGGCTGTGATAAACCTTTTGTCACCCAGCACTGATAGCCTCTTTCCAGAGAGGAACTTGGTGGCTCAGGAGACAGCTTCATCACACTGTCTGCCTTCTTGACAAATCTAATTCTTCTCTGACTACCTCTGCCAAGAAGTTGGTGAGACTATGAGACTGTTGCACTAACCTGCAGGAGATATCCCTATCCCATCAATAGCTGTGGTCCTTTGTCCTCCTGAGCTTCTGCCTGTCTTACTATTAGACGTATCATGGATGGATGAAGCCCCAGGAGCTAAAAGTAGGACTTCTATAGAGCAGCTGTGTGCTTTCGCAGAGGTAGGCTTGGAAAACTGAACAAGCCCTTTTCTGGTATCTCTGGGATCCTACCTGGCCAGCTCTGCCTGCAGGGGTGCTGAGGCTAATGGAGGAAATGCTGAAAAGACTCAGGCTAAGGCTGAATTCAAGGCCAGGGATACTCACGAGGGGTTTCCACCTCATGCAGATTACACATCTCAAATTGAATTTTATTTCCTTGCTGGTTGGTGTGAGTGGCTTATCAACCTGTATCTGTAAGTCTAAACAAATAAATGTATTTCCCTTATGCTTTGCAGATACGTGTCACAGATCTGACTTTTCTGTCCTGGAGGGCAAGCCCCACAGATGACTATAAAGGAAGAAACACATGTCAAAGAAAATGTTCCAAGCACCAACGCTGCCTGAATGAAGAGGTGACTCAAAACCAGCCACAATTTCAATTGCTTTCATGCTTCTAGCTTTTTAAAGAAACTTTTTGACAGCAAAACAACAGATTTTGTTTGCCACAAGCCTGGTAACATAATGAAGGAGGTAAGAAGAAAGTGACAATATCAAGGATGACACTTGAGCAAATTTGGCTCTCCCGAATTCACCAGTGCCAGCTCAGTCAGGTCAGCTCTTCCCTCCTTTAAATTAAAACAATGCTTATTCTCAGAATAATTTAATCCCCTGGAATAAATCCAAGATGGATTTTTTTTTTCAAAAGGATAAGGTTCAGAGACTCAAAGCAGCTAACAAATACAAAGGATTCATACCCAGGCAGCCTAAAATCCACCAATCCACCATGCTCAGGATTGCTTATTGTCCAGTTCTGAGTTTGTGAGGTGCAGAGACTGCTAAACCCTGGGACCTTGCTGGAATAAATTCCAACCTGAGGTCCAAATGTTGTCTTTAGGAGGACCAAAAGCTATTTTGATAACTGCTCAAGCACTTCTGTATAAATCAGGTCAGCCAGGGCCTCTTACCTTTTAGGTACTGTGGAAATGGTGCACCTAGACGAGGCAGGAGCAGATGTCCTGCTGACTCTGGGTGTGGGTCAGGCACACTGACACTGCTCTCATTCCAGTCGGTCATGGAAGAAAGAGTGACTTGATGAGCCTGGGCATGAGGGAATGCTTTACTTCAGAAAACGTGCAGTGCCCTAATAATCTTTATTAGCTAGTGCACAGAGAAGAAAGTTTGCAGTAATTGTACCTTGGCTGTATAGATTTAAAAAAGAATAAAATCTCTTTTACCTTTGCCCTTGATATAGGGCACAAAGAATTAGACAGCATCTAGATATAAAGATTTTAGCACTGCTTATGAAATGCAAAATCTAACTTCAGAGAAAGGGGACAAAGATCAGGAACAAAGAGATGTCACTTCAGATGTTCTTAGATCTGCAGCTGATATTAAGGAGGACTTAAATGTATAAGTTCAATAGCTATCACAAGAGTAGCATAAAATCACTTATTTTGATAAGCTGCTTCAAAATTTGCATGTGAATTTGCAAGTTTAGACAGTCTGTACACATTGAGATAGAAAGCCTGTAAAAGGGCATTGTAATCACCTTGACCCAGCACCAACCACATCTTGGGGCTCTGTGCTGGAGGCTTGTGGCTTTATTGTAACTGGAGAGGTTTTGTTTAAAGTAAACAAGGAAAGGGAAAATAACAACCAACCAACCAACCAATAAACAAAACTCCTAAACCTAATCCTATCAGTTCAACTTCATTCTGTGTTTTATACAATCTGAAGCAATAACATCACATATCTTCTGGTCTGCACCTCCCTGGCTGTTCTAATTAATAGTGGCTTGAGGCAGTATTTATTTCTTTGCTCACTAGATAATAGGTTATTGACTGATTTGAGCTAATAGCCAAGGTTATGCCTCACATAAGAAGGGATTGTATGGAAAGAAGTTCATCACTGATCCTGTTTCCACACACTCAGGGGGGCCATTCATTTGAACTGTCACATAAAAGAAGAAGAAAA
>VWYK01130637.1:14887-25202 GCA_013399775.1 Semnornis frantzii | reverse complement strand
CACCCTCCCGCCCTGAAATCAGTCAAAGCTGACTAACCCAAATCATGGTATCAGTGTCATTATCACTGCCTACAAAGGAGTCTGAACAACATCAAAAACAATTAGTCAAGACAGACTACACCTTACAGTAGCACTTCAAAAATAAGAAAGAGGAGGAGGAAAAAAAGAGATTGGAAAATAGTTATCCACCTTTCAACAGCAGTCACCACTAGGACCTGAGACTTGCTTTCACAAGAAGGAAAAGTGGAGAGCCTGAAGGACCTGACATCATTCTTCCTCCAGGAGAGGAGATGTCCAGCACTTAAAAACAGTTTGGCATTACGACAAGTGAAACTGATGGACAGACAGATCTTCCCACATCAGAGTGGGGAGAGAAGCCAACATAACACTGCTCCCTTCACTTAGGGAACCAAACATAATTGACTTCTGCTCACCTTGGGGTTAGGTACCACTAAGGAAAAGCACTGCCATGGCCATGAAGACCAGGGCCACACACGATTCAAGTGTTTGTGTAGCCCTTGGTATCAAAGAAGAAAGGAGGACATGCAGTTTAACAAGGATGATAATCACTTCAAAGAATGGCACTGACAGTTTATCATTATACATTTTTTGTTTAAATCATACATTTTCAATTCTGCCAAGCCAGAGGTTCTCTGAAGACACAGCACTGCCCATACCTCTGTACCCCAGAAGCCCTGAACTCTCCTAGTAAACTCTCTTCCTATTAAGCCTCACCATGTTGGATACAGTTCAGAGACACTGAGCGAGGTACTGGAATTGCCACCCTGCTTCATGCCTGAAAGGCCTGCCTCACACAGCACACTGATAACCAATTCTTATTTGAGTGTTTTTTTAATCTGCATGAGTGCTAAGTCATGTACAGGGTCCATATTTTGGTATTCCCCAACTATGCGTTGCCCACATCCCCTCCCTTTTGAACCACCACATTTGTTGGCTGCCTCAGACTGGGGTTATTTTCCTCCTTTTCCTTATCATACTCCAGCAATTAAACCATGCTGTGATCAAGAAGCAGAGATGTCCCTTAGACTGGCTTTACTCCAGCATGGCTTCCCCCTGAAGAAACAATGGGTGCAATATCTATGCTGACAACAGTAAACTGTAGATAAAAGTTTGCCTTATGTATGGTATTGGGAGGAGGAATTATGTCTGGCTCCATCCATGTTACGAGCTTAATCTGTTGAACAGCTCACTCAGCATCAGTCATTTAGCACTCTGCCACTTACGACCCAAAAGTACAGTTGGCAGTATCTACTAGATGGGGGAGCTGTGCAGGGGATGCTAGAAGTAAATCCAGCCAAATGGTTGCAATGGATCTCCTGGCACCTCCTGCATGGTTGAATCTCAGCACTTACCATGCCATGAAAGTCCTACCCCAGGTCTGTGTGATTTGTGGGGTGAAGGGGTTCAACATGAGCTAGGATTTCTCTCATCAGCTATCCTAACTCTTCTGCATTGTAAACACTTGAAACCTTGACCCCTTCTACTCTACCTAATCTATGAGCAGGGAAACAACACTAGAAAATACCCATGTATTGGAGACAGCCACCCAAAACATATATCCTACCAGGTAAATCACAGAATGGTTTAGGTTGTAAGGGACCTCAAGGATCATCTAGTTCCAACCCACTCCCATAGGCAGGGACACCTCCCACTAGTACAGGTCACTCAAGGCCTTATCCAACCTGGCCTTGAACCCCTCCAGGGAGGGAGCAGCCACAACCTCCCTGGGCAACCTGTTCCAGTGTCTCACCATCCTCACTGTCAAGAACTTCCTCCTAACATCCAGTCTAAATCTCCCTTCTGTCAGTTTAAACCCATTGCTCCTAGTCCTGTCATTGCAAGACCTTGTAAATAGTCCCTACCCAGCCTTCCAGTAGGCACCCTTTGGATACTGGAAGGCTACTATAAGGTCTCCTGGAAGCCTTCTCTTCTCCAGGTTGAAGAGCCCCAACTCTCTCAGCCTCTCCTCATAGCAGAGCTGCTGCAGCCCTCTGATCATCTTCATGGCCCTCCTCTGGACCCGCTCCAACACTCCCATGTCCTTCGGGCTCCAGAACTGTACACAGTACAACAGATAGGGCCTGACAAGAGCAGAGTAAAGGGGCAGAATCCCCTCCCTTGCCCTGCTGGCCACACTCCTCTTGATGCAGCCCAGGACTCGATTGCTGTCTGGGCTGCATGCTCACACTGCAGGCTCCTGTTGAGCTTTTCATCAACCCAGACCCCCAGGTCCTTTTCCTCAGGGCTGCTCTCCAACCATTCACCACCCAGCCTGGAGTTGTGCTTGGGATTGTGCCTACCCAGGTGCAGGACCTTACACTCGGTCTTGTTGAATGTCATGAAGTTGGCCTGGGCCCACCTCTCCAGCCTGTCCTGGTCCTTCTGGATGGATCCCTGCCCTCTAGCAAGTTGACTGTGCCACACAGCTTGGTGTCATCTGCAAACTTGCTGAGGGTGCACTTGATTCCTCTGTCCATGTCACTGACAAAGATGTTAAACAGCACTGGTCCCAGCACTGACCCCTGAGGGACGCCACTGGCACTGGTCTCCAGGCGGACATTGTGCCCTTGATCACCACTCTCTGCGTGTGACCATCCAGCCAATTCCTTATCCAGTGAGAGGTCCACCCATGTCCATGTTTTTTCCAGTTTGGTGACCAGGATGTCATGTGGGACAGAGTCAAATGTCTTACTCAGGTCCAAGTAGATGACATCAGATGCCCTTCCCTGTCCAATGTCGCTGTGACTTCATCATAAAAAGCCTCCTAATGTGTCAGGCAAGATCTGCCCTTGGTGAAGCCATGCTGGTTACCACCAAGCACCTCTGCTTTGTTTTCCATTTGCCTTAGCAGAGCTTTCAGGAGGCTCTTGTCAGGCACAGAGGTGAGACTGACTGGTCTGTAGTTCCCAGGGTCATCCTTTTTTCCCTTCTTGAACATGGATGTTATGTTTGCCCTTCTCCAGTCAGTAGGAACTGGCCAAATGGGAATCAAATTTTACAGGTTACTTTCCTCCTTCTGTTTAATGAGGAGAAACAAACAAAACCAAGCATTCTTATACAGTTAAGAACTAAATGCATAATTAATGTTGAGTTGCTGCTGCCCAGTAGGACTTCGTGCATTTTAGAGCAGTGAGTTCAATCAGAACAGAAATTCAAAAGGGAGAGGATAAAGATCCAGGCTAAGCATGATCTAAGAGCCTCTATTTCACCCTGCAAATGCTGCTCCAGCACACACACAGCACCTACTTCTACTCCAGCAGCATCCCCATGCCACAGTAATACTTTGTCTCCTCTGCTCAAATTCACCCAAAGGCATCTCCCCACATTTGTTAAGCACTCCCATACTGCAAGTTATACTGAGGATGCAGCTCAACACAGACTTGACTTAATCCATCCTTAAACTCACAAACCATATTTCTTCCTCACATGACACACAGATCTCATCACAGGAACGACCTGTGCTTTGCAGCTCTGCTTCCTCCCAAAGACAAACTGAGCATGTTTTATTTGATCACATTCACAGGTTCAAAGCTGTTCACCCTAAGGGGCACTCAGCTCTGTCAGGTTACCTTACAGAACAATGGTAACTCTGCCAAGCTGTTCCCTCTTACGCCTTTCCCAAGCAATGCAGCTGTACCTAAGACAAATGAACAAAACTGGACTGTTTGCAGGTAACATCTGCCAACAGCCACCAGTGCCAAGGCATAAGGGGCCAAAGGAAGGCTGCCTGGCAGGACAGTCACCCTCTAGTTTCAGAGGCCAGGACCATGCTCAAATGAGCTTTTCAGAAACACAGGAGACAGCAGTAGCTTTAAGCCTCTAGAGGACTACCAATACAAGACAGTTTAGAGGGATGAATTTCATACATGCCTCATTAAGAATCACATGTGCAATGCAGACTACATTAAAAATATCAGGGCACATGATATATGTTTTTTTCCCTTTTCCTTTTACCCCCGTTAGTTCCACTAAATCAGAGACAACACAGAAAAAGCACACAACAGCAGGGAAAACAACTGTGTCATCAAAGCACAGAACCTTAAACTCAGGATGCGTTCTCTACATTTGTATCAAACCTCTTGTCAAAGCTTATCCTCACTACCCTGATTTCTTCACCCGAGAAGCCAGAATACTTACACATGTACATTATTCTCCAAAGATATTCTGAAATTATTTTTTGCAAGACACTTGGCAGATTAGAGGCATCACAAATATTAGGTGCTACAATATAGCTCTTACACAAAGAAAGGGATTGCTGAAGCTCTTAAAACTATTGTGAGGTTTCTGTAAGCTATTTCAGATGAGCTCAGGCTGAAACAAGTCTACCAGTGTCTACTGAAGTTAGCTCTACAACATGCATAGGAGAAAAATTCATACACAGGAAAAATGTTTAGTCACCTTTAGATGCAGGTATGAGGTTTGAATTTTTAGCTTATTGATCAGGTCCTAGTCAATCTTATGTTCCAAACTACAGAAAGAATAAAACAACACCATTTTAATTCAGGCAAAGAGAAGTGCAAACACATTTTTTAAAAGTTTAAAAAGGAGGGTAGTTCATTGTTGCTATGTACTTAACCTGAGAAGTCAGTCAAACAGAACAAGACGAAGGTATTTCTTTTCCCAGGTGTACCACCCTCTCGAATTTTGTACCAAACAGAATATCTACACAAAATGTATTTACTAAGAGGGTATGAGTCATGCTCCCAGCTGACAGCTTGAATGGCCATCTTCCAGAAACGAGAAGGTAACTTCCAATTCACAGGAGCCTGACTGCAGTGTTATTTCCTGTAAATAGGAGGCAATTGGGATTAGAAAAAGTCATCGGCAGTTGCAAGCCCAATGCTGTTCTCCAACATCAACAGAATGTTCAATTCAGAACAAGCAATTTCTGTGCTTTGGTTTGTCTCTCCTCACAGATGTGTAAGCTTTCACCTGCTTCAGGTTGTTATTACAGCACTTAACGTTTGTATAGTTTGGTCTAGACAGAACATGAAAAGTACTTCAAGTGGAAAAATACTGTGTGTTAACTGACAAAATCAACAAACTTTCTGTTGATCATGTGTGATATATGATCACTGAGAAAGGCTGGAAATCATTTTAATAAAGTGCCCCCAGTCAATTGTCATGTACATTAATTTCCCACAAGCTAAGCAACACAGCAGGAGAAAAAATGATGCAACATCATCCTCACAAAACAACCAGCAGGGGGAAATAAAAAAAATAAAAATCATAAGCTTCCCCCTCCCTCCTCTTTCATTTTGCACTTAAGTTATTGCTGTAACGTGCTACTGTAATAATACAGTAGCAGGCGGACACAGCTCACCTACAGCTCTGCATTCATTATGGGTCAGTAGTCACCACGCCACAGAGAAAATGTAATTGCTACTGCATGCCTGCAGAGCAGAGAAACCACTGTATCTCTGAACTGTAACATTACAGATAAAGAGCCTGGACTTTGTGTCTCATCAAACAAAAGGCATCACTGGGATAATAAATTGACTTTTGTAAGCTAAGAAACACACTCATCACAAAAGCTGAGTTTTTTGCCACCTACTGTAACTTGGAACTTCAAAGATATCCGAAATGTCATCTAGAGGTTTAAATAAATAAAGGCAGGCAAAACTGTCCTTTGAATAAGGTCACAGACAGCATACAGCTGAGACTATCCACATTCCCATAAGTGTATTTAATATTACCTTTTGATATTCTCTAGGAGGATGGCAGAAAGATAAAAGAGGAATGCATGTGATACAGAAGCAGCTAGCTATGGTCCTACCCCCAGGATTCATTTTAGAAAAGTGGTTATAGTACTGAACTCTGGACTACCAGCAATACACATTCATAATAGATGGAAAAAGACTAGTCTTGTTTTTCTACCACAAAATGCTACTCAGTTGCAGCTTCCCTGCAACTCCAAGCAGCGTGAGCAGCAAGCTGGTCCTTTGTCATCTGCAAATGTAGCATCGATTTTGTCATACCATATGTAGCCCTGAGAATCCAACCAGGAGAGGAATGCTCTGCTCCACCCTGTTCATCCCCTGCCTTTGCAGAGAGGAATAAGATAAAACAAAAGAGCAAAAGGTGAAAAAATTATGTGCTGGGCAGAACTCAGATGCAGGTGAATACCATCTAGGTTCTTTCATGTTATATACTCCATGTTACTGCCTCTACTTTGCCAGTGACCTTTATAGTTTAACACAGGGGCTGAGGGAAGCATAGCAGAAATTCTAAAGGGAAGAGGTCTTAAAACTGAAAACAGCACGGAAAGGGACTACAGAAGAAATTTCCCTCTCAGTAACATAGCAATCCAAGCAGAAGCTCAGAAACATGCTCACAGCTCAGCTAGGGAAAGGTCTGGAAGAGCCCTGTCCCCTCAGGAGCACAGATGCCAACACGGGGGAGAGAGGGCAACAAGTAAATAGTGTCAGGCAGAATCCTCCAACCCCCTTTATTCAAGTAAATTACTTAACTTTTCAGTGAGCAGCAAATCTCCTTACCCCTCTGGATTAAAGGCAAACTTACAGGACTGTTTGTCAACTGGCTACCCTCTGCCTGGGTCATTCCTCATACATACCAGCTAGCCACATGCATTAAGTGTTAAGGACACCCTTGATTAAAATGAAGAAATTTATTTCTAAATAAAATCATATATTTAAGTACAATTTAAAAGCTTACTGGATGTGGGATACGATTTTCATTTTGCTTCTACAGAGTTTGATGGCAGTGACATAGAATCTCTCTCTGAAACATCTACCAGCTTTTTACAACCCTGTAGCATGAGGTGAACTGGAAGTCAAGGTCTCAGATGGCCCACGCAAGAAACAGAGAGCAGGACAGCTGTTTGAGAAGACAACTTTCAGGTTGCTCACTGACTAAGGAAAGATTAAGTCCCTATGGGATTTCCACTGAAATTTTAGGAAGCAATGATGCTTTATTCCAGCACCAAGTAAGTTTCTAAGATTCCATTTGCCTGTGCACATATTTTGCATAAAGATCACAATATTAAAAGAGGGGAAGCTAAAAATAAATTTACAAATAAAGGATAAGTTATGTTTCACTGCAAAATACCACAAAGAGAAGTAGGTAATTAAAAAAATTAGTTAAAATATGTAAGTAAAATTGCAAAAACAATTAAAAAAAAACCTGAATGAAAAAAACCCACACCCCACCACAAAACCAAACAACCAAAAAAGGACCAGTACAAGAGAAGCAAGAAAACAGGGAGGAGAAGTGCTCCAGAGGAATAAGTCTGACAAACAGACATCTGCCACAGAGGCCAAGGAGAAGAAATAGCCAACTGAGTTGACTGCTACCCAAGTAAGTAAGAAATCCCTATACTCAGGAATCAATGGAACAAGACGACCCTGGAAAAAACCAACATATTTTGTGGACCCAGACTGCTTTAGTCCTGCATGGGAACCAGATCCAACCCCAAAACACCTTCTCTCCCTTGGATGAAACACCAACTTGATCACATTGAGGAGCTCCAGTACCACGTGCAAACTGACATGTTTTACAACTAAAGAACATCAACATTGCACTTTCCTGAGCCCCTAGGTGATCTGTTCTCAGAGCTAAATTTTCTTCTTAAAGACAGCAAGACAGGTGCTGGTGCTAGGTGTGGTGCACAAATCCTCTGACTCCAATTACACTGCGCAAATGGCCCATAACATCAGGCAAATACAATAAAAGATACAATACTCTCTTTCCTTACACCTACTGGGCCAATGCCAGCCTTCAAAGTATACAACAAGCCTCTCTAACTTCCAGAAGTAAAAATCTCGGTGCCTAAAGGCTTCCCCACCAAAACATCACTGCAGTCACTTTTGTAGATGTGCTAAAACATGGAAAAGGCAACAGCTCAGGGAAGCTGGACCTTGTAGCACTGCTAGTAAGACACATATTTTCTGATTCCTTCATACTAATGCAAACTAGTAAAATGTGAACTAATGACTGTCCCTTGTATTATGCCACAGGTTCCTTGTGAGAACACCAAACATTCTCCTAATATTCTTCTAAGTGCTTACTTGTACTGTAAGAAAAGGCAAATGCTGTTCTGGTATTTTCCTTAATATAGACACTAAAACAATGCTAAATAATAGCATAAAGCTATTTCATCTCTTTTTTCCTCCCAGGCAAACAAATTTCAGAATATGTATAGCAGTAATTTGACCTTCCTGCTATTTTTTCCATTTCTTTTCTCTGTATAACTCAAATACGTTCCAAAAGGAAAATTGGTATTTTAAATGTATACCTCCAAGCGAGTCTCACAATTATCCTCAAAAGCCTGGTAACAGTTCAGTAGAAATAAAAAAAAAAGGAAACTCCTATTTGGCAAATTTTGACTTTGTCTTTAATGCCTTCTTTTTCTTTATTCATTAATGGTTGTTGTACTGCTTTGCCATTGGAAGACAACACAATTTTGGTAGCGTGCTTTCCTCATAGCTTGCATGCAGCAAGCATTTTGATGTCCAGTTACAACCAAATTCCATTGAGAAGACCATACAGGTCTTTCTGGGAAAAGCCTGGTACACATTCACTAGTTTTCTCTCTTATTTAAGGGAGAATACCTTTGGCTGAGGTCTGCTCCATTAGAACCAGTAACTGGAAGGGGACAAAAGAAGAGAAAAACAGCAAAAAAAAGATAAATCAAAAGGCCAACTATTTTCACACACGATAGGAACTGAGAAAGCCAGTCATTTTTTTCACACCTCCCTATTAACTGAACTGCTCAAAGCTCAGGAAGACTAGCAAGTACATGAAAATAATCCTAGTATGTTCTCCTTTTGTGACCACTGGAGCCATTTAATTTATTTCCAAATACTCCCTCATAGAAGGTCTTAACTTCAGGGTTGATCTAGGTTTTCACTTCTCTGCACCTGCATTTTCCTTCCTGTCTCAGGCAAAGCTTGTAGGCAGCAGTGGATGTGGTGTGCCAGGTGCCAGCAGTACCTGGATGTGCGTACCTGGGAGCCAGAGAACCTCCTTTCTACTTTGTCACCAACTTGCAATTACTTGCTGAGAGCCACAGCACCTCGCAATCTAAAAACAGCAGCATTTACTTACTTTGGTAAAAATTTGTTTTACAAAGGACTATTATATTAGCAGAACAATTTGAGTATACTTGTAAACATTTAAACTTACACTTCCTGGGGAATTTGCACAGTAGCCTAATTCAATTCTTTAATAATCTGAAGAGAACAACCCAATTTAAAATTATCTGAATCTCTCTTCCTATTTTGATGTCCCCAATGATGTAACAACCATTTAAATAAAGCACATTAGCAATGTGAGACCTTGACTGTAGTTTTTGCAGTAGCTTCGTTGGGAATCCACATATGCCTGAAGGGACCGTGTGCTATAGTGAAACACCACATGTCTGGGAAGAGGTCATTTAGTGTAACTTCTGTGTTCTGGGAGTTAGTAGCAATATTAATGGACAGGTATGCTCAAGACTTAGAGATGGCTGCATAGAGAAATCAGATGCTGCCCTGATCCCACTATCATCCAAGAAAACGTGTACTGACAGGAACCCAGTACAAGGACATGCCTTGCCTCTGCGGCTACTCCCACTGCCAGTGGGATGAGGATCCGCATCCAAACAAACACTGCCCTTTAACTAGCTCCATGGAATCATTTAGTTTGATTGCACTCAAGGGTATAACCAGCTCTCAGTCAGACACCCTACAACTACCATGAGTCTAGGCAAGAGACCACTTGGAAAACCCAGTTTTGGGGTTGGCCGATGGATTTTTCTTTCGTTTTGGAGCTTGTTACTAAATCACCTCCCCAAACTGTAAATCACTTGGAGAATAAGCAACTAGCCACAATTTGTGAGCATGACATGTGCCAGGTCCACACGAGGTGCCCCAAATCTCACATTCCGCTTCTTTTGAGCAATAAGAAAGCAATTATACACACACAAACCAAACCAAGTTTTCTATCAACAGCCCTTTTCATTCTCGACTCCAGACAGTTCTTCATCGGCAGGGACCCCGTCCTCAGCCTCAGTGGCCCCAGAGCCATCACTGCGGCTAAAGAAGCCCTGGTGCCACCCCTTTACTGCCTTCACCCAGTTGGTACCGGCTTCTGTGGAGACTTAAGGACATTTGCATCCTCGGCCTCCCAGAAAGGACCTACCCAGGTGCAAAGCTACAGCGGGGCCCGGGTACACAGAGCCGCGGATGGCACCCCCACCTACGCCAACTCCCCCTGCCCGCGGCGCTGCGCAGGCCCGGGACGGCGCCTCCGACAACGGCGGCATCCGCTGCGGGGCGAGGGGGGGTTCACCCGG
>VWYK01130637.1:0-13867 GCA_013399775.1 Semnornis frantzii | reverse complement strand
GGGGGCAGCGGCGGGGGCAGCGGCAGAAGCCTCATACAAGTCCCGTAGCCAGACGGCTGCGGGTTCCCTCGGCCTGCTTGGAGAAGGGTTCCCTCGGCCTGCTTGGAGAAGGTGAGGGTCCGGCCGGCCTGTCGCTTGGCAGGAGACACGGTGTAGCAGATCCTCGGGTGCCTCCGCAAGCAGCCAGGCATTTAGGGTGCTGTTGTGAAGCAAGAGTGAAAAGACAAGCCTGAGTATCTTCGAATTCGATTGCACAGATATTTTAATCCCTCCTTCCCTGGCTGTGTCACACTGACCTTGATGTACTCTTGTGCAAAAAATAAACAAAATGATCTGCTGCAAGTGGCATTCACTCACCCAAATACAACGAAAAGTTGCTGGTTTGGGTATGCGAAGCTTCAGGAAAAAGAGAGTGAGGGGAAAGTAGCAAGAGCATTTAGGGAGTCTATCCTTTACAGCAAGGCTGTGCTTGTGCCCTGTGATGCTGTGGTACTCCTGGGAGCTGCATGTCTCCCTGTAAGGCAGTGACCTGCAAAATGGAGCAGGCAGGTACTCCAAGCCATGAGAGCGGAGCAATACTGAGACTTAGTGGAGAAAAGCTGGTTAGTCACCATACATAGCTGGTGGGGATGATCAGCTGTCTCCTAGCTAGCTCATGCTAGAAACCAGCTGGTCTACCACCGAGCACATTTATGCAGTTTTGGAGACTAAGTCCTGTGTGCTTGTTTGATTTCTCATTATTAGACAACATCCTGAGAGCTGAGTTACAGCAATGCCTGGGTTTGCTCCAGCTTCTCTGTATACAGATGTAAGAAATGTAAAGATGTTGTGATGCTTACCAGTCCGTGATAAAACTGTTTATTAATAAAGTCTACAGAGCCAAAAATAGATTTGGGAACAGAGATGCTAAAAGTGTGTTAAGTGCTACTTGAAGCAGAGTTAGAAAAACATCCACTCTGAATTAAACATTACCTCCTTTGGGAGGCGGTGGTTATTTTTCCCCTGTTTCCAAGACTGATATTATGGACATTTTGAGGAAGAGTAAACTTCTCTTGGGTCAAAAAGAAAAAAACAGTCAACATCAATGACTCATTATTTGATTACACTATAGGGGAAACCTTGTACTTTTTTCTTTCATGCATTTTTATTTACTTTGTTTCCTGGTTATGCTGCACAGGTTGTTACTTCAAAGAAAAATGCAAACAAAAAGTTTTGTTAAAATTCAGGGTTGGTTGGGGTTTTGCTTTGTTTTGGGGTGTGTTTTTTCGGTGTTTGGTTTGGTTTGGTTTGGTTTTTTTTATACCACAGGCCCTGTGTCTGGATACTGTAACAGGAAGCTATTCACCCACATTCAGATGCTACAGAGAAAGGCAAGCCTGAGGTGGTGGGATTCCCAAACCTCCCTGGCTACTCTGGTAGCCTGAACTGTATTTAATTTGTCCCATCCCAGTTCATTCCCAGTCCCTTCCACTTGAGGACAGTCTCTTTATGCTATATTTTGCCTGCCGGACAGCCAGTGTTCTTTATCAGACTGGCACTGCAGTGCCCATTTTCCTCATAATGGGCCTGCCATACAGAAAAGATAGAAGTGAGAAGAGAGACATGAGCAGAATGTGGCATATGTCCTGGAGAGGCTCATTTGGTTTTTTTTTTCTATGAAGTAGATCTCCTCACAGGTTATCAAATATACTCCTGGAGAGGCTGCAACAGCAGACTAAACTTTGCATTTTGTTTGACTCAAAGACTTTGAAAAATACTCTTGACTAAAACCCAGAGAAGAGGCAGCATTTGTCCTTCTGCCTCACCTGCAATCACCATTTGGCACAAAGCATGAGGGAGAATGTAAAGGAGTATATATAGGCTTGTTAAGGGTTTAAATGGCCTCTTCACACTATTCACTTTTGATTAAAAGATGAAGCCCCATGTGTCAAAGAAAGAAACGTTCAGGCCTGGCAGATCTCAGCAAGTTCCTCAAGTCTCCTATCCTTTGGTCCATGTGGTCCAAGCCTGATATTTTTCTTTTGTGGTGGATAGACCCCTATAAAGATTTGGATATTGGTTTCAAATAAAACTTTGAGGCCGAATTCTCTATGAAAATGTTTTAAATTTGATTCTGTGTCCTTCTGCAATCCCATGACTGATACAAAAGAAAGATGATGGGTTTGGTTTTTTTTTTTCTTTAAATCTAAACTTCTTTGTGACACTGGGATAAATACATTTTTTCTCTCTGAATGCCTAACCATGCCACGGAGCTAGTGGAGCTGCATGTAGGTCAGAAATGCATTCATATGAGCTATTTGAAGCACTTGAATTATGTTACGCCACCTTGCCATGAATCATACTCACCATTCCAGAAATTCAAGAATATTTTCATCATGAGGAAAATAGATTTAGATGGAGAATATTCTAAACTTTTATACAATGATATAATTATTTTGATTGAGGATGACTCTGAAGACCACCTGCTCCAACTTCTTTGTCAAAGCAAGACCAAGTTTAAAGTTACATTACATTGTCCAGAATCTTGTCCAGCTAAGTCTTCCGTATTTCCCAGGATGAAGATAGCACAGCCATTCTGGGCACCAGTTCCAATCTTCAACCACACACTTGTGAATATTTTTTTCCTGATATCTGTTTGCTATTTCTGTTTTTGTAGTTTGTGTCTGTTACCTCTCATGGCCATTCATCTCCCAGAAGAGTATGACTCTTTCTATACCCTGTTATTAGGTACTTGAGGACAGCAGTAAGGTTTCTGCTGAATAAATCCATTTCTCTCAGCATCTTCTTGAGACCATACTAGTGGTGCACAGGTGGACTCAACTCGGGAGCCCCAAACTGGACAGAATACTGTTATAAGCACCATTTAAGAGGGGTATGACCCCTTCCTTTGACTTTTACTAGCACATTTCAATATTTGGTTCGCCTTCGTTGCTGCACCAGCACACTGGTAGCTCATATTCACTTTGTTGTCTGCCTGACAATCAGACCTCAGTGCCAGTTTACACTATCCCAGCTGCAGGACTCTCCGTATGTTCCTGGTGAACTTCAGGAGGCTCCTGTCAGACCATTTCTCTAGCCACTGAGATCCCTTTGAGTGGCAGACCTACCCTCCAGCTACCAACTCACCTCCCACAATGTGGAGGAGACAAATACTTGCAGTCAGCAAAAACCTTAGGGCTATCATAAGCTCTCTGTAAGTTCTATTTATGTATAAAATCATTGAGTATTTCAGGTTGGAAGGGACCCACAAGGATCACAGAGCCCAATTCCGTGCTCCTCTCAGGACTACCTAAAACTAATCCATATGATGACAGTCATTGTCCAGATGCTCCTTCAACTCTGACAAGCTTAGTGTCATGACCATTCTCCTGAGAAGTCTGTTCCAGTGAAGAACCTTTCCCTAATGTCCAATTTGAATTCCTCTCTCTTGTTTGCCATTTTAACAGAACTGTAACAAAATTTGCTTTAATATAAAGGAAAAGCTTGCAAGAAGAAATGTCCAGTTGACTGTGAGGACTTTGGTTCTGGCTCTTGAGCATTTGAGCAGAAAGTATATTAAGTGGAGTAGGTGAAAGCATATCTAATGGAAGTGCATTGACTCAATGTGTTTAGACGTTTTCTTACAATAAAAGCTCTTTCTGGTACAGGCCATTTTGTTTCTTTTGCAGAACATGGAGATCCTTGTCACTCACAGGAACAGGGAATTTATTTCAACAGTGTAACTCATGCTTGCTTGTACCTTGTTTATACCTTATGTAGTTTGGTTGCTTGAAGTTTTGTTTCCTGTGTTTCATGTTCTGAATAAAAGCAATGAGAAAACTCACAAAGACTTTAGTGGGAAAAGCAGGTCAAATGTGAGATGAAGGCACCATTTCTGCAGGCATGAAATTCTGTGTTTTATTATCACAGATGTGCCGAATACCCCCACAGGTGTGAGCTCAGCTGCTGAATAAATTCGGAGTGTATGTCAGAATAGTGTCTGGCGTTATGACAATGAGACTGTATCTGCAGGGGAAAAAACAGTTTTGAAGGAAGAATTGGTTGGTTTTCTCTGTTAATCCCCCAAACAAAAAACACTTAGAGCCTTATTTTTGCACATGATTCTGCTTAGGCAGATCTCTATGTCATGTGGTGATCAATGAAGTTATTCTTACCTTTTAAAAAGTACTGTAAGACCTTTAATAAGCCCAAGAAAGAAAGGCTCTTCAGAAGCACAGTGCCTGAGGCATTATATTGATGTGAAGGAGAAAATGCCACTTCATAAGATATGAGTCCTCCTTCCCCAAGTACTAGATATCACAGCTGTGCCTGCAGAAACCCCCAGCATTTCTACGTGTATCAATGCTGACAAGATCAAAGCTGTTGGCACGCTTGCCAGTTTGCAAGCAGGAGCACCAAGTAAATTTAAACAAATACTAGCAATACTTGGAGGGATATGTTTCCTCTACCGTACCTAATTTCTACTGTACCACCCTCTAGTCAGTATCAGTTTCATACGTGGATTTCCTTTGAGAGACTTTTGAGACTGAAGTTCAGAGACAGCATTTTCAGCAGAACATGATTAGTATGATGGTCCCAAGGATTTGCCATCCAATCCAATCCCCTAGAGAACACAAATTGAGCAAACCCACTGAAGGCTTCAGGCTACCCAAAGAGGACAAATCCTTGTACATTTCATTCTCTAGCACAAAATTTAGGACAAACTGGTCTTTTTCTATTGCTGTCCTAACCATGATGTGACCAGAGCCCATAAGTGTTTTTGCTTTGGCAAGCTGCAAAGGCTGTAGCTGGATTCAACTTTCATGGCACAGTAGCCTTCATCTACAGATCTGCCTTGCCTGTATCAGAGACCTGCTGAAACACTGTGCAGATTGTGGGTGTAGGAGGGACAAACGTCCAGGGGCAAAACTAGGGATAAAATGATTGTATGCATAGGTTTCATGCTGACATGCAACAGAGATATGCCTGGAGCCTTGGGGTGGCAGATAGGAATTGGAGGCAGGAATTGTCTACCCATTGCCTAATTCAGTATACACAGATTGCTACCTCCATTCTTGGTCATGCTGAATGGCTAAAAACGTAAGCTTTCAGGGACCCAGAAGGCAAGAGATTCCTCCCACAGTAGGACTTCATTTAGAAGGTATTTTCATAACACAACTATTGTACTGAATTCAGATGGGCTTTAACAAAGAAGGGGCTGGAATATAGGTGTTCAATTTCCTGGCAGAATTTCTCCCTCCTACGTTGGCAAACTTGTTATTTCAACCCCTTCCCAGAAATAGTTAGGAGGCAACACAAAGCAGAGTCCTGTCACAATCTTGTCCTTACTCAAAAATATGCTGTGCAGCTGAGTAGTGAAAACATCGTAGCCAGAAAAGTGGGTTCATATCCCTTCTTACAGTGGAGGACTGATAAATGCAATGTCCTGAGCGGTGTGAAAGTGCCTTTGATTTGGGTACCTTGGCAGAAGGATCTTAATTGGCTGGCAATCACAGTAAAAAATGTCCAAAAGTCTTATAACTGCTTGCAATCTATATAAATATAAATAAATACTTCAACATAAGTTGCCCATATACATGTAAGAATTTAACATTTGCCAAAAGCTTTTGAAAGCCTTTTTCTACAAGAATCTTATCTGCAAGTATCCTGACAATAAAATTCTGATTTCATGTTAAGCAGCACAATCACAATTTTGTTTCGTGAGCCTCTTCTGACTTTCTATTATTTGCTGCTTTTTAATGCCTGTAGCTAAATCTGCTAATCATGGGATGGAAGAGGGATTAGCTTGTTTATGTGCTTCTGTTGGTAGCTCTTCATAGGGGAGGTGGAGCACAATAATTACATCCACCCTGGGGCTCCTACAAAAGAACATTTTGCCCTCATGATTTTGTGAGCTGCTTCAAAATGTCAGCGATGGACGCACTCTTGGTGGTAGACTCAGGAAAAACAAACAAGCAACAGATCCAAAACAAAAGTAATTAAACTGTCTGCAATGCAGAGGGAAGAGGAAAATGAGGAGGTAAAAGGAAGTGTAGGTATTTTCAGGTGGTTGGAGTTATGTGACAGCACTAAAAACTTGGCTGAGCACAGGCACACAACTGCCTCAACACTTTAGGCTGAGTAGCAGCATGTTTCAGAATATAAAATGTTCTTCACTTATGCCTGAATTAAGCATGGGATAAGCAGGCAGAGAAGTGATTTGTACATATCAAGTGTAGGAAAATTTTTGAGTAAACCTGCCAGCCGCCTTCACTGCAGGCCGGGCGCTCCTTAAATGGGGCCATTTCAAGAGTAAGCAGGATGGGTGGGTGAGGAGCTTATTATTTGCTCACAGCAGCTCAGGACCAGGTGGCAAACATGGAGAAGGATCCTTTCCCACATCTAGGCCGTGCCTTCTGTAGAAGCTTTCCTGCAGCTCATATCAGCTCTGCACCAGCTTTGTGTGGGCAGAGGTTTTATCTGCATCGCCCTGTCCTGCTTAGGGTTAGGTGATGCTGATTGTTTGGGTTTGGTTGGTTGGGGGTTTTTTTGTGTGTTTTGTTTTTATTTCTGTTTAACTTTTTCCTATTTTTTACTTTCTGTTTGTTTATAAATATGAATTAAATGAACAGTTTTGTCAGAACTGAAAGATTCGAATGTCAGCCTGGGTGTACAGAATCCCAGGTACTTTACATAGCAATCCTTCTTAGCCAGACTTGTCAAGGAAAGTGGAATTTTTGAGCAGGTTGTCAAAACCTTGGGCTCCTAAACATCAGGCTGAGTTTACCAGATATTTTGTGCTGTGAGAAATCACAGTCCTGGCTATGCTGAATGGTATCACAGAAAGTTAAATAAATTATGCTCATTTCTATTTAGCTCTTGTATTTCTGCTCATCTTCTGTAGGCAGGAATGTGGAAACCGTTTTTGTGTTACTGTTTTTCTGTTCCTTTTTTCTCTTTCCAACACTGCCCCTGAGGTGCCTATGGCCCCGTATAGTCATCCTGGCTTTCTGCTTTCCCAAATATATGACATTCTGATATCAATAGGCTGTCATTCAAATTGCTGCAACTAATGTACAGAATTTTCTCAACAGCCAAAGAAAGAAGAGCAAACAAGGCAAAAACATGTATTTAGAATTTATTAGCACTTCTAAAAGTCTTATGACTAGGTAAAAAATATTAATTTAATAAAAATTAAATAATTTTAAATTTTAATTAAAAATATTTATTAAGTTGTGTTAGAATAAAAAAACCCAAACCTCTCCAGGTTTAGCAGTGTAATAAGATACTACACATTTTGTCCTTTCTTCTGCAGTATCCTTCAAATGTTTCTTGTTTTAGTATCCTTGCTTTTTCTGCAATCACCTGTGTCAGTAGTGTGGGCCTACCCCATTCTGAACTTGGACAAGCACACTGCTTTTTTCGTTCCCCACATTTTCCCAGTTTGACCACTCTCTTTTAGTAATCGTAGCATCACGGAATCACAGAATGGTCTGTGTTGGAAGGGACCTCCAAACATCATCTAGTCAAACAGTTTCTGCACTAACCAGAGGCATCCTCAACTAGATCAAGTTTCCCAGAGCATAATGCTTATGACTCCTCTATTTAAATGGATTCTTCCTCACTCTGTTTTATTTATTGGGTGGATTTGGGCTTAATTTGTCTTTATTTTTCACTTTTTTTTCTTTTTTTTAATGGACTAGAAGCTAAGAATTTTGACAGTCTTCTGCAGAGTTGATTTAAAAATAGTAACAGTAATAGAAAATTAATAGTAATTTTTTCATGCTTTTACCCAAGGCACAAAAATGTGACCATTACAGCTGCTTTGTTTCTCCCAATGTGAACTGAATCAGCAATTAAAACCCAGGACTTCATTCAGTACTATGGTGCTCCCAGCCAAGGAACAGACATGTAAGGCAATGTTAACAGCATATCAGCTGCGGCTGTCCAGTGTATAGTGACACTGAGGAGTTTCAGTGGTTGGGAATGGAACCAGTTGTGTTGCAATATACCTACTGGCTAACTTAAAGGATCTTCTGAGATCCTTTAAGCAGAGAACCCTCTGAGATCCAAGCAGAAACCTTAGCTTTTTCAGATGTTCTTAAAAAAACTCAGAGAATAAACCAAAGTGCTAAAATCAGGCTGAAAAGGTTGTATCAGGAAGAAGTCAGTCTGGAGTGGAGTGATGGGGGAAAAGTGCAAACAGGATTATCCAAACGTCTCTGCTTCCGCAGCAAAGGCGGCAGCAGGAAATGCCCTAAGCAAACATATTGCCACAACAATAGGCTATCTGCATGACCTTCTGCTTGCTCCAGCTGATGTATCTGAAAATCAAATTAACCTTTGACTTCTACGGCTTGTGGCCTTTCAACTATTGTGTGCAACAAGCTAAGAAACAGGATTGAAAAGATGCTATTCAACAAATTTAAACTAATAAAGCATGCATCACAATCTTCTACCAAATAGCTGAATAAATATGCTGACCTGAAAGCATAATTATTTGTGATTGAACATCTGTGTTTACAATTATATTTTAAAGAGTATTTTAAAAATATCTACAATTATTTCTATGAAGCTGTAGCCCCTTTTGAGAGTGAGACATGCACCTCAAGTACATTTAAGCAATGAGAGTAAACAATTAGCATGCCATGACCTAATGCTGGAGTTTGCCATTTTTCAGCTTAGCCATTCAAAAGAATTTTCATCTTTGTGTAGAGGAATTCTCTTCATGCCATGAATTCAAACTCATTTTCCTTTGGCTTGCTGAGCCATGCCTGGAGCCCTGCCTAAAGTGGGGAGATGGTGAGGGATTTCTGCTCACAGATGGCACAACAGCTCTCTGCAAACCCCATGCCCTCACAGACTGTGGTGCCATTGTGACACCATGGCTGGTCTGAAAATTGTCAGCAACCTAATTAGAAGGGATTTTGTTCTTCCTGAAGATGATAGTAAAATAACTATGTTATTGCTCACTGCCTTCTCAGGCAAGGCACGGCACGGAGCTGACACTGAAGGTGTCATCCCCAGCCCTCAGACAACTGCCTACTCAAGCCAAAAATCAAGAATCATGGTCAGAGCTATGCTCACTTGTCCTTTGTATTTTGAACTCACAGTTTGCAATCCTGTACCAAAAGAGTAGTTTCCTTTGGTGAATTTCAGTATAGCAAATGCTGTGATATCTCCATTTGCACCTTTATACTAAGCTATGGTCCCATTCAAAGACTCATGGTTAACAAAAAATTTGAAACGCACTGTCTATACTTTCATTCTTTAATAATAAAGGATTTAGGTTGGCAGGGAGCACTGTGAGATATCCTCTTTGACAGTTTTCTTGAAACATGCTTGAACATGTTCAGAGTAGGGCCACGAGGATGATCAGAGAGCTGGAGCACTTCTCCTATGAGGACAGGCTGAGAGAGTTGGGGTTATTCAGTTTGGAGACGAGACCTTATTGTGACCTTCCAGTATCTGAAGGAGGCCTACAAGAAAGCTGGTGAGGGACTTTATAGGGTGTTGGGCAGTTGACAGGACATGGGGGAATGGATCCAAATTAGAAGAGGGTAGATTTGATTAGATGTTAGGCTCTTCACCATAAGGGTGATGAGACACTGGAACAGGTTGCCTAGGGAGGTGGTGGAAGCCTCATCCCTGGATGTTTTTAAGGCCAGGCCGGATATGGCTCTGGGTGACCTGATCTAGTGGAAAGTGTCCCTGCCCATGGCACAGGGATTGGAACTAGATGATCCTTGAGGTCCCTTCCAGCCCTGACAATTCTATGAAACAACCCAGCTCTGGGCAGACCCTCATTTCAGCAGCAATTAGTGGGAGATGCAGGAAGTCAGGGTAAAAAAGTTCCCTGGCGTAAGCCTGTAGCTCAAGGAGTCTAAAGAAAAATGTTGACACCACAAAGGCAGCTATGATGTTCCATTAAATCTGATGAAGCCTGAAATTCAAATCTGGTAGGAGAGGTTTGGATAAACTGCATAGGAAGCATTTAAAAATGCTGATGAGCAGCTGTCTCTCTGACCCCGTTGGCAGCTACACTGATGTAGCAGGTTTTGAAGGATAAAATTCTCTGAAAGAAGTGTTTCAGGAAGGTTTGATCTGTCAGTGTTTTTGGTCAAAACTAGCCAGTTCTCTGAAGTTTAAGGAAACACATTTAAAGAAAAACATACAAGTACTGTGCTGCTGTCTTCCCTGGGTTGTTTCCATGTCCTACTCATGTGGAGTTTTGTGACGGGGAACTGCAGCTGACAAGTACAATTGTCATTTTACTTTAGATGCCTTAAAGCCAGTCAGAGAGGTTCTACATCCAGTTTGTTGTTTTTTTTTTTTTTTAAACAAGGCTCTGAATCTGATCTTTAGCACTGCAGTATGCTTGTTGCTCCTCTCTGGGACAGGGAGCTCACCCAAGGTGAGCAGTGACCATGCCCCACGATTTGCATGTGGTCGCTTTGCTTGGAGGGGTTTGCCCCAAGGGATAGTCTCTTCCCTGAGCACAAACTTGCCAATGACCGGAAATCCTCCTAAAAGTGGAAACAGGGAACAGTACCCCTGTGGGGTCACACATCTATACCTGTCCTGAGAGAGGAATGTAATGCACACAACATGCTAAGAAGTGGTTTGTGATGGGTACGAACTACCCCCTAGGGAAAAATGGTTGAGCTTTTAAGATGGAGTAGTGAAGGGTTGAAGCAAAGCAGCAATAAAAGAGCTGTCTGAGTGAGTTGAGAAGAGGCATTCAGGAATCATAAACATGTTAACTCAGTAATACAGATTTCATTACCTTTGGACTATTACAATAATGCCAATTTTAGTTCCATAATAATATTTCAGCAAAGACTTTGATCCTTGCTGGAAACAAAGTTTGGACATTATTAATACAATGAATAAAGGGTAATTTGATCAGCATAGTAAAAGCTATTAAAGTAAACAACACTGTAGTTTGATAGCCATGTATTGATCATCATAGAATCATATCATAAAATGGTTTGGGTTTGAAGGGACCTTAAAGATCATCTAGTTCCAACTCTCGTACCATGGGCAGGAGCACCTCCCACTAGATCAGGTTGCTCAGAGCCTCATCCAGCTTGGCCTTAAACATTTCCTGGGATGAGGCATCCACAGCTTCTCCAGGCAACCTGTTCCAGTGTCTCACCACCCTCATAGTAAAGAACTTCTTTCTAATGTCCAGTTTGAATCTACCCTGCTCTGTCTTAAAACCACTCCCCTTGTCCTTTCACCACATGCCCTTATAGAGTCCCTCTCCAGCTTTCCTGTATGCCAAAGGACTATAAAGTTGCCCAGAGCCTTCTCTTCTCCAGGCTGAACAGATCGAACTCCCGTAGCCTGCCCTTGTAGGAGAGCCTCCATCCCTCTGATCATTTTTGTGGCCCTCCTCTGGACCCTCTCCAGCAGATCCATGTTCCTTTTTTGTTGGGAGCTCCAGAGCTGGATGTGGTGCTCCAGGTAGTGTCTCACAAGAGCAGAATAGAGGGGTAGAATCACCACTCTTGACCTGCTTGCCACATCTCTTTTGATGCAGCCCAGGATACAGTTGGCTTTTTGGGCTGCCAGCACACATTGCAGCTCATGTCAAATGCTGGTATCAGTCAGCATATCATCAGTATCAATCATTAATCAGCACCACCAAGTCCATCTCTGCAGGGCTGCTCTCAATCCACTCATCACCCAGCCTGTATTCGTGCTTGAGATTGCCCCAACCCAGGTGTAGGACCTTGGACTTCACCTTTTTGAACTTTATGAGGCTGGCATGGGCCCACCTCTCCAACCTGTCAAGCTCCCTCTGCATGGTATCTCTTCCTTCCAGAACGCTAACTGCACCACACAGCCTGGTGTTGCTGGAAGACTTGCTGAGGGTGCACTCAGTCCCACTGTCTTTGTCACTGACAAAGATGTTAAATAGCACCAGTCCCAGTACTGGTCCCTCAGGGGTGCCACTCATCACAGGTCTCCATCTGGACATTGAGACATTGATCATGACTGTCTGAGAGCTGCCATCTAGCCAATACTTTAGCCACTGAGCAATCCATCTATCAAATCCCTGTCCTTTCAATGTCAAATGCTTTGAAGGAAGATGATGTCAATTGCTCTACCCTAATCCACNCTCTTCCCTAATCCACCAATGCTGTGAACCACATCATAAAAGGCCACCAGATTTGTCAGGCAGGATTTGCCCTTGGTGAAGCTTCATTGGTTGCCACAAACCACCTTCTCGTTTTCCATATGCCCTAACAGGGCCTTCAGGAAGATCTGCTCCACTCTCTTACCAGGCATTGAGGTGAGACTGACTGGCCTGTAATTCCCTGGATGTTTCTTATCTCCCTTTTTGAAAACGGGGGCTATGTTTCCCCTTTTTCAGTCAGTGGTGTGATGGTTTGGGAGTTACCTGCCCCCCCCCACTTTGTAAAATCACCCAGCCTAGACTCAGCTGGCTGGAAGTTAAGAGATGAAGCTGTATTTACAGCTTAGCACAATATACAAGCAGATATATACATAATATACAGGAATATTTACAGAAATACACAAGTTAAAGGTAATACAGAAACACAACACCCCTCCCAGAAATCAGAGTCCCCAGGAGAGGCTCCCAGCAACTCTTCCACCTTCTCCCCACCGCTATACCTTGCCCCAAGGTTTGGCTTACATGCAAGGTGAGTCTGGAGGATTGGCCAGGGGGGTTAGAAGGAAAGTGGTTAGTTAGGTTACTCTGCAGAGCGAAGAAGGCAAGATGCCAGAGACCCTGAGAATGTCTGCAAGCCCGAGTGTCTTATCTATGTTTTGTATTCTTATTCTTAAACATCTCAGCAAGCCTATGAGTGAAGTAGACATCACCAGTGTATTCTTTTCACAGCCTATAATCTGATTTTCTCCATTAAAATGTTCCAATTAGCCTCAAACCAGCACAAGTGGGAACTCCACCTCCTAGTTCCCTTGGGATGCACAGATGGATCTCATCAGGTCACAGAATCAGAATCACAGAATGTTAGGGGTTGGAAGGGACCTCAAAAGATCATCTAGTCCAACTCCCCAATGGACTAGTCCCATGGACTTGTGCATGTTCTCAGCTTTCTCTGTGTCCTGTGTGACCAGGATCCACATTTCCTTCTGGAGAGGGCCCACATTTTCCTTATTTTTCCTTTTGTCACTATCAGATAACATTGCAATGCAAACCTTGCTGTTGAAAATTCCTAGCCATTTAAGCCACCTCAGTGCTGCTTTTATGCGCAACACAATCGTGAGAACTTCACGGAAACTACAGGGTTAGAGCTCGTTTCCAGCTACTCCTGAAGCTGCCAAGGAAAGCAAACCTATTGTTCAGAAAGTTCTGCCACCTGGTTTCTGTTGCAGCCACCCTTTAGCTTCAGCAAAATTTGCCTGTGCTTAGCAGCTCTGAGAATCGTGGTCTTTCAGGTGCCCACAGCTATATTTAGGATCTGGAGTCGAGCACTTGCCTTTGACATTCTGACTAAAGAGTAATTTTTATTCAAAGTCCTGGTGATTGTAATTCATAAAAAAAATAGGGGCTTATATTGCTGCTTTCAACACTCATCTTTTCCTGTTGTTTTCTAACATGCACATCGTCAATTGTATCTTGAGCACTGATTTGGAAAAATAAACTTACCCTATCATAATAGCAATACTGCAAGAATGCATAAACCCAGCTAAATTTTCATATGAGAGCTTGCCAGAATTGCCCGCCCATGTAAAATCAGTGATACTCCAACTCTGGCAGGAGTTGGAGGACATAAAGATGATTAAGAGAGTAGAACATTTCTCTTATGAGGAGAAACTGAGGGAGCTGGGGCTCTTTATCTTGGAGAAGAGGAGACGGAGACTGAGAAGTGACCTCGTGAATGTTTATAAA
>VWYK01130635.1:63176-74492 GCA_013399775.1 Semnornis frantzii | reverse complement strand
TAGGCTCCCTTCAGGTACTGGACAGTCATTAAAAGGTCTCCTTGGAGCTTTCTCTTTACCAGGCTAAACCACCCCAACTCTTCAGCCTGTCTTCATAGGAAAGGTGCTCCAGCCCTTTGATCATTTTTGTGGCCCTCCTCTGGACTATCTCCATCACATCAATGTCCTGACACAGGACTTCAGGTAAGGTCTCATCAGAGCAGAATGGAGTGGCAGACACACCTCTCAATCTGCTGGTCACACTTCTCTTGATGCAGCCCATGATGTGATTGGCCTTCTGGGCTGTAAGTGTGCACTGTTGGCACATGTCCACCTTCTCATTTGTGAGTATTCCCAAGTCCTTATCTGCAAGGCTGCTTTCTAGCCACAACATACTCCAACCTGCATTGATAATCAGGATTGTCCTGACTCAGGTTCACTTGGTCTTATTGAGCCTCATGATTTACACCAGGGCTCACTTCTCCAGATTGCCCAGACAACATGTCATCCCTCTGGCATATTGACCTCACCACTCAGCTTGGTGTCATCTGCAAGCTTTCTGAGGATGCACTCAATCCCACTGTCTATATTATTGACTAAGACATTAAACAGCACTGGTCCCAGTGTGGGGCCCCGAGGGACACCACTCATTACCCATCTCCATCTGGATATCAAGCTGTCAACCACTACCCTCTGGACATGACCTTCCATCTGATTCCTTATCCATTGAATCCATATCTCTCCAGTGCAGGCAGAAGTGTGTTGTGAGGGACTGTGTCAAAGGCCTTGCAGAAGTCCAGGTAGATGACTGCCCTTCCTTTATCCACTGATGTAATCACTCTATTGTAGAAAGCCACTAGACTGGTCAGGCAGGACTTGCCTTTAGAAAGGCCATGCCAGCTGTCTTCAATCACGCCCCTGTCCTCCATGTGCCTTACTAAATCTTCTAGGAGGATCTGTTCCATGCTCTTCCCAGGTGCAGAGGTGATGCTGACAGGTCGGTAGTTCCCAAGGTCATCCTTTCTACCCTTCTTAAAAACAGGTGTAATGGTTCCCTTCTTTCAGTTACCAGGGACATCACATGGCTGCCATGACATTTTCTTCTTCGTCTTCATCCACTCTCAGTACTTCACAGTGAAGGGTTGTATAGTCAAGTCTCAAATCAGCACAACTGTGTCAGCAAGGTGCCTTACTCATGCCAGCAGAGCTGTATGGATTCCATTCTAGCATGAGCTCAGATCCTATGAGATCATACCAGAGAAGTCTTTAAGAGCCTTTTTAACCCACTTACCTACTGAAGTAAGCTTTATGAATGCCCTATTACCCCAGACTTATTCTTACCTTTCTTTAATGAAATATCCTGTCATGGTCTCCAGCTTTACTTTATAAACTTTTCTAAAATAATCTTCTTATATAGCATGGCATTTCCTTCACATGGTAACAAAACGTGAATATAATCAGGCAGTAGTCATCACTGAGGGCACCTATGTTGGAGCATTGTGAAGACAAATTGCATTTTCTTTAGTGGAAGGTATGGCTAGTGAGAAAATGCATATAGTTATCATGTAGCAGCTTGATTAAAGCATCCTTTTTGTAGTCTGGGATGGTCTTTGTAATGAATATAGCACAGATTCATAGATTCTTCTGGAGCAGATGAAAGCAAAAATACATACAAGTTCTCTGGCATTTCAAAGAAGGAAGGAGTGCATCTCATCTTGGTGTAGCTCTGCAAACAAGATCATAGAATCATAGAATAGCAAGGTTGGAAGGGTCCTCAAAGATCATCTAGTTCCACCCCCCTGCCATAACTATCTTAAACAAAATCCCAGAAATGTTGAACAGTGGTATTTTTCTCTCCATGTAGCCTGTCAAATTCATCCCAACCCTTCCCATATCTGAAGCTGACCTCCAGAAGAAGGATAAAAATAACTGCTGGGTTTGCAAAATTATTTATATCATATTAATTGTACTGATAAGAGCAAATCAGTTTTGCCCAATGCTACTTCAAGTCAGAAAATGCTCTGGTTTTAGTAGAACGTGTTGCTTTTGGTGATTATCATAGTGAGTGATTTTAGCATTTGTTTACATGTATTTATTGAAGCTAGCACTTTCCTAAATGTACTACACCAAAGAATTCATTAGAGGGCGGTCCACTTACCAAAAAAAAAAATTTAAAAAAAAAAAAAAAAAAAGTGGCTCCAAGCTTAAATTGCCACATCCAGATTTGACTGGACATTTATTATTTGTGTACAAACTCAGTGTTTCTAAATACAGCAACCTTTCCCTTTTGAAAAATGCATCAGAAAGCCAGAGTTCTGGAATATCTTTTGTACTAATTAAACTAAAATGCATGAATTATTAAACATGCTCATTTGCAGTGCTCATGCACTTGAAAGGTTTGCTTTCATTGCTAATAAAGCACACATAGCTAAAAAGAGGTAATTAGAGCATCAAAGGCAATGAACCATCCTGAAACTTCATGATGCTTTGCCTGGGAAAAAAAAAAAAAAATAAAAATCATGATTCAGGTGAATAGGAAGAAAACAGAAAAAATGTCTGCACTGCTATGGTCAGAAGAATAACCAAAGTCTTTACAAGCAGCTCCAAGAGGCTTTTAATATTCTCAAAACTATGTTCGAAATTGATGTAGAAACGGTAAAAGTTAACTCCTGTGGTTATATCAAAAAGACTGTGTTTTTAAGTCAGAAATACATCAGTCTTACAAATCAAAGACTTTTTTTAGCCTGCAAGAACATTTCAATCCTAGTAAAGTACAAAAAGTTTATTTCACAAAGTTTAGATTCATAGAATGGTTTGGGTTGGAAGGCACCACCCCTGCCATGAGCCTCCCACTAGACCAGTTTGCTCATGGCCTCATCCATCCTGGCCTTGAATGCCTCCAGGAAGGGGGCATCCACAACTCCCTGGGCAACCTGTTCTGATGGATTTTACCAATTATTTTAATAATCTACTCTATTTTATAAGCAGTTGCAGGGGAAGGTGCTTCTTGCAGATAAGAAGGAGCACTGGCACTTTTTGTGACAGGAAAACTGTGTACATCCTACCAAATAACAAGTGTTCTGTGTAAGCCACACCAGAGATTGTACTCTGCAGCTCTGGAGAATGAGTTACACATTCTGGTTTCTCATTACTGCAATCCTATTGGAACTTGCCCCTAGACATTTAGAAAATTACAGTAAAATGACTGCATATTGTTTACACAGATTATTGACTATGCTTTTTAATGTAGATTTTGGGAGAAAAAAAAAGAAAAGGTCTCTTTTACATAGCCTGAAGCTCTTAAATACACATGAGAAATGTCTAGACAGGAGCCTGAAAGCTAATCTTCATCTCTGTAAACTTCAACACTCATCTTTTTTATAGTCCATCGATGTCTATGGCTCTCAAGAAGCAGCAGTGTGTTAAGATACAGAAGCTGAATTCTGAGGTGACCGCAGGGGCCTGCCAATGAGCCACACTCCTGCTTCCGTTCTGCACCAGCTCCTTCCTGGAAAGTCAACCATAAAAAGGAAATTGCAGTAGTAAGGGGCAATGCATGTGAAATGAGGTTACTGGTCTTCAAAAAGCAGTGGGCCTTGTGTTGTCTGGTAGCAGCCTGTCACTGTTGGTGATAGGGCAACAGGCATCTTTTGGGAAAAGACCCATCGGTGTGGGAAATAGGGATGGGGATTCAATGCAGACACCTGATCCTCTTTTGGCAGGGCTGAGGGGCACAGGAGGTAACTCTGGGAGCATGAGAGAAACCCTGATTTCTGACCTCAGTGGTCTCTAAACATCCCTGACAAGAGAGAAGGTATGAGTTTGGTACTATAATTAGTCACAGAGTTTTCACGCCTACTGTTGCCATCTCTGAGATGTGCTTCGCTGCCTGCCTTCGCCAGGGCCCTGACAGTGACAACCCACACCCAACACAGCCAAATGAAGGCCCTCAGCACCTATGTTAGCAGGCAGAGACAGGTACATGGGGGCAGCATCACTCACTCCTACATTTCTGTCTCACTCCCCCACTGGAGGTGATGATAAGACTCTTTATTAGGATACTGTGGTGCTGTGAAAGGTGCAGCCACAAGCAGCAACACAAGCATTGCCCAACTAGGCTGTCTCTTCCTTTCAGCCCACAGGGAGTGGTTGTTGGAGCAAACTTCCCCACCAACTGTGTTACAGTCCAAAAGGGAGCCCAGAAGCAAATAACTGGTGTGCAGTGTGAGTCTGAGGTGTGGGTGCCAAGGGAGCAGCAACATTGTTGGGCAGCAGGGATGTACCCACAGGCAACTCAGTTCAATGGCTATTTAGTTCAGTGGACTGAGTCAGCACCTGCCTGTATGCCTGCCAGTTCAGATGTCTGTGTCCTGATGCACTGTATCTCAGCAGCAGGTATATTGCTGTCTCAGCTGAAATGGGTGTCATGCATTGAATGTACAAAATGTACTGTAGGAGAGTAAGATAGATGAGTAAAATCAATTTCTGTTACCACAGTTTATTTTCCAAGTGGCAGTCACTATGATTATAAACACAAACTTCCCTCTCTCTCCAGCCTTACATAAAGGTTACCATGGTGCACATCAGCCTGGTCTTGAGACAGGCACATCCTCCTCTGTGGGGACTAAATACCATGTGCACCATGCACGCTGGAGACGTAGCTGGAGTAAAACATATGGAGTCAGTCAGCACCTAAGGGATTTCTGCAGGAATAAACAGTTGTCCAAATGCAACTTTTCAGCAGCTCTCTGTCTGTGACCTGGAATTATGGATAGAGCAGATGCTCTTAGTCTTTTAGGTAAGATTTGTAGGGCCTTGACTTACACGAGAAAGCAAAGGACCTGTTTTATTGGCGATCATTGGATAGCTCTTAGCACAGTTAGGGAAAACGAAATTGTTATGCATTGGGTTATGAAGAAGCATTTTCCAGGTCTACTGTTTTATGCCACTGGCAAAGGTTAGCTTTAATTTCTGTAAATAAGCCATGTAGGTAGAGATGTAGCAGTGCCAAGAGTCTTCTGCTTAAGGCATTCAGGATGCATCTCATCTGTAGATGAAACTATGGTGTTTATACCAGCCATAAAAATGGAGCTATACTCCTGCAGATATGTGTAAAGAAGGGAAAATACTGATCTTGGATGCAACCACCTGTAACAGTGCTTTTTTTCATATATTATACCACCAAATATTTTTAGAAGGGAATGTCATTATGTGCCTGATGGCTTCTCATTTTCTCGAAGCAATTTTCTGAACACCTAACAAGTAGGGCCAGGATAAATAAGTCTGGTTTCTGTAGTAGGTTTTATGCATTATTCAGATATGTGGAGGGTTACACTCACTCCTGTCTAATCCCAGACAGCAGGTCCAAGACACCAGTAGATTTGCAAAGGCAAATCCTCTGGACTGAGCTGGCTACCGTACCCAGACTCACATAGAAATGCCCAGGAATCAGGGGTTAAAATCACTAAGAGGTTTCCTTGAAAATACGGAACAGGAGGAAGCATTGATGCTGGGGTGCCAGCATTTGCTACAGAACAGCAGCATATTGATGGGCATCATGGTAGTACATCATTAGTGGTTTAAGCACAGTGATGATGGCTGGCTGGCAAATATTGTTACACTGGCACAAGATCACTATTCCAGTTTATTCCTTTAAAACTATAGCCTTAAACACTCACACATCCATTTAAAATAGTTCTAGATTGGGAGTTATTAATTGTAATTGAGAAGGTTTTCATTTAAAATGGGAAATAAGAAAAGGAAATCTACCAAACCTCCGCATCGTTCAGGTTTTGATAAATTAAAACCAAGGACTTTTCTTTCAGGATTTTGAGACAAACTTCCTGGGTTTTCCAATTTAGCTTCCTCATTTTTGTGAGTGCGTGTAAAACACATCACATTTATCCATCTAGTCATTCTATTATGAAAACAAATGGTGGATTCTTATGGATCTGCAGAAATGGAGTTTGATTCCGTAAGATAGTAAATGTCTGTGATGGTTTGGGAGTTCCCCACCCTCCCCCCCCACTTTGTAAAATCACCCAGACCAGACTCAGCCAACTGGAAGTTAAGGGCTGAAGCTCTATTTACAGCTTAGCACAATATACAAGCAAACATATACACTATAGACAGGTATAGTTACAGGAAGATACAAGTTAAAGGTAATAGAGAAACACAACATCCCTCCCAGAAAGCAGAGTCCCCAGGAGGGGCTCCCAACCACCTTTCCACCTTCTTTCCACCCCTCTACCTCACCCCAAGGTTTGCCTTACACAAGGTGAGTTTGGAGGATCGGCCAGGGGGGTTAGAAGCAAAATGGTTAGTGAGGTTACTTGGCAGAGGAGGAGGCAAAAAGCTAGAGAGACCGAGATTCTCCGAGCCTGCGAGAGTGTCTTACATATGTTTGTGTTCATATTCTTATACATCTCAGCAAGCCTATGAGTAAAGTAGACACCACCATTGTTTTCCTCTCACAGCCTATAATATAATTTTCTTCATTAAAAATATTCCAATTAGCCTCAAACCAGCACAATGTCTGACAAAGAAAACAGCAATCATAAATATTGCAAGTGGATTGATTACAGGGACTCCGCTTTGGTGGCCAAATCCATCAGATTAACTCTCCTGAACAGTAAGGTGAGCATAACGCAGAGCATGACCATAAATAAGAACTTGTTTTTTGCTTTTGCCTTCCCAGGTGATCTCATGCATTTGCCACCCTATCTTAGGATGGACTTTTTATTGAACCGTGGCGTGCAGGGCACGAGCAGAGACCTGGGTTTGGGGCAAGCCTGCTTGGAGCCACAGAAAAGCCGAACCTTGAAGCGCCCCACCGTGCTGGAACCGATACCCATGGAGACGCCCTCCAACAGAGAAGTACAGTCATGGCAACCTGGTGCTGTGGCAACGTTACCTCAGCGAGAAGGAGCTGAGCTAGGACAGGCAGCAAAAATGAGCAGCTCCCAAGAATCCCTGCTGGACTCCCGGGGCCACTTGAAAGGAAACAATCCCTACGCAAAATCTTACACCCTGGTATAACAAAAAGCATGGCTGGACAGTGGCTGTAAATATTTACACTGACAAGAAATCCAATGAAAGCTACCTTTTTTTTATTGAATTCCAATATTTATAATTAAAGAAGAAGATTGCCAAAATATTTGACAAAAAGAAAAAAAAATAATATGAACGACAGACAGTGCAAAGACTCTCTTGCTTTTTTTCTGTCTGAGTGTGAGCTTCATCTGACTGGACATCTGAATTTTTGGGTAAAAGAGTCCAGTTTTCTGATCTTCACAAGCGTTTGTGTTTTTACTGATTTTCTACAAAGTGCATGGAGACTTAACTAAAACATTTTAACTGGAACTTCCATCAGACAAGATTTAAAAGGGAAAAAAAAAATCACACACACAAAAAAAAAATCATCACCCTATTTGTGAATTTAACAGGAACGTTGATTTGGAAAAACAAAAAAGTCTTTTGTCATGTTTGCACTTTTTTTTTTTTTTTCTTAATTAGAAAATGGGTCCTTGATCTCTTCTTTTTTTTCTTTTCTTTTTTTTTTTTGTTGTTGTTAATTAGGATGAGTGATGTCAGTGGAGTGAGGGGTTTGATTTGGGTTTGGTTTTTTTTAATATTAATTTAATGAGACACTCTTTGCATTTTGTCTATGCGAAATAAAAGGGTCTTCTGCCTTTATTTGTGATGTCTGCTTCCATTACCTTCTGCTGTACTTGGTTTTGTCCAAGAGTAATAGCCATGTCAATACAGTACTCAACAGTATCTCCTTGGGTACAAGAGGAAAGTGGGACTCATGCCTTTGGAAAAAAATTGGGGTTCTTTTACCCAGAGCATTTTTGCTGCCGTGGGGCGGGCAGACAGAACAGTGCAGGTCCCAAGTGCTCTGAACCAAACTCACTTGGGATCAGTTGGGATCCTCTGTGTTCGCTTCATCTGCCATGGGGAGGCTTTTGTTTGGCTTCAATAGTTTTCAGAATGTGTTAATGTTACTTTTACTCCCTAGGAAGGGAACTTTAGTCCATTTGGGAGCAGCACTTACAGAAATTAGTTGCTTACGTAAAGTCCTGGGATTAAAAAGATCAACTTTTTCCATAACAGGAGAAACGGGAGGAAAAAGTTATTCTAGGTCTAAGATCAAGGCAGCTTTCTTTAAAGGAAAAGTCTTTTTACAGAGGGAGCTGTCAGCTCATATTACTGTGTTGCATCTTTTGATTATGTGAGAAGCAATATTGCTTTTATACAAAGCATAAATGATTAAATACTACAGTTGGTGGGTTTAGCACAACAACATTTGAGTCGCCTTGCTAAGTGCTTCCTTGTGTGTGTCCTGGCTACCTTTGTGCTCCCTGACCAAGAGAACATGGTGCAGAGCACACCAGATTAGTGCCAACACAAGTATGCTGTTCAGGGCTGGCTGGAAATATTAGCTGGGTTCTGAAAGCAATGAAACTCAGCATGCTTGAGCAGGCCGAGAACCTCCTGCAATTTCCCCGGGTAGTGACAGTGTGGGCACTGCTGATTCAAATATTTCTGCATCATGATCAATCAACTCAAAGCTGTTTTAAGATAGAAAAATGAACTTTAGTATAAGAGTTTAATTAATATTACTAATGTCACTGTGCTGTTATCAGGATGCTAAGTTAGGAAAGTATTTAAGTGTCATGAAATTATTCAAGCTCCACTTGTATCCTTAGCTCTGTGAAGCCCAAGTGCTAAAGTTCTGGGAAGTCCTATAGAAGAATCCAAATTAAGACATCTTTGAGGTATGTGCTTCTCACAGAGTGCCAAGAAGTCACAGAGTGTCACTTAGATAAGGAACCATTTCCCATCTAGTCTAATTTGACCAAAATAGTGAGAAATTGTATTTAAGTAAAAAAAAAAAAATACCCAAAATGAACAACATCTCAACAACATTCAACCTTTATCCTTTTAAAACAATTAAAATCTATGTACTGAAGAAAGATTGGGTTATTTATTTGCTTTGGTTTGTCATGTTGGGTTTTGTCCTGTAAAGAAACTTTCTTTTTTTCCTAATAAGAACCAAAATTAAACATGCAGAAAGAAATTTCTTCTACTATTTCCTGTAAAAAAAAAAACTCCACAGAAAAAAATGGCATTGAAGGTTATGTTTTGGAGCAGTTTAATTCCTTTTGATTCCCATAAGGGTCTGGTGTGCACAGCTTGAGGTGATGCACAGCTTNAGGACAAGGGGCAATGGGTTTGAACTGGCAGAGGGGAGATTGAAACTGGATGTTAGGAGGAAGTTCTTTCCAGCGACGGTGGTGAGACACTGGCACAGGTTGCCCAGGGAGGTTGTGGCTGCTCCCTCCCTGGAGGTGTTCAAGGCCAGGTTGGATGAGGCCCTGTTCTAGTGGGAGGTGTCCCTGCCTATGGCAGGGGGTTGAAACTAGATGATCTTTGAAGTCCCTTCCAGCTTTACCATTCTATGATTCTATGATTTTTTTCTCAGCATTCAGGACTTTTGAGTCTCAGGCCACTTTCATCTTCCATTGAAGCTTTCTTCTTATCTTCTGAATCAAGGTGAAATGTTTTAGGCAAATTCAAGGCCATTTGTTCATGTGGCCACAAGGGTGGCAGGTCCAGTGGTTGTACTCCCCACCAAAACTTGTCTTCAGTGACATACGGTAAAGAGCGTGTGATGGAGAGAGGAAATTCTGAACTGATAGCAATTAATACTGAAAATATTCTAATATGTTCCTGAATCTACCTTTGGTTGACAATCTCAAAAATGCCAATCATCCTTGACTTAATGAGGCTTCCTCCTCATCTGTATTCAATATGTCTGGTAATATTCATCCTCCTTTTGAAGAAAAGACACCTTTGGGGGCCTCGTAATCAAAGAAATTCATGGAAAGTCTCCTACTGGTTAAAATCTGAGTGGAACTGGGCTGTGCTTAACAGAAGGAGGCTCAGATCTGCAGGGTTCCTGGCTCGTAATACATGTAATTATAAACATGCGAATGGTCCTCTTGGCTTGGCTTTAATTTTTCCTAACAACATTGGAGCAATAGAGCTAGTTAAATGTGTAAGAGGAGCACTAAGAAACTGCCTGTCCTACTCTCATCTAGTCAAGGTTTGGAGGTAGAAGTAACCTCTTTTTTCAGATCAGTACAGCTGGGAGCAGTCAAATGCCTGCAGGATGCATCAGTTCACAGGACCAAGATGAGAGGAAAATGCGCTGACCTGTCCCTGCCAGCACCACTTTATAAGTTTCCCTGTAAGAGAACATCAAAATCCAAGGATCCTATCTACCTGTATCCCAGTGTGTGATGCTTTTCCCGCGTTGTATGAAATGCTCTCTTGGAAAATATTCACACAAGTGAAAGCAAAAGCTGGCATCAGTGTGAAGTCCCAAAAGGTATGCCCAAAATTAGAAGAACATCAAGGTATCAATGCGAGCACATCTTGCATGAAGCTGCAACTCCAGGTCAATCCTGGGGGTGATAGGAGACTACTTCAAAAGATGAATTTAAGAGCTAAATTCTTCTCTGTCTTCTGTCTACTAAAAGTCAGACCTCCTTAGAGAGACTCATTCTTTTTCCCATTATACTTTTCCCCATGCCCCAACCTCAGCTAACCCTTTAATGATTCACAGATAGTAATTAAGTCTTCCTTTTTGTCTCAGATGATTACCAACTCCCTCACTCCTGCCTTTTCTAAGAGCCCTTTTATCCTCCTTAATTCCATTACCGTTTAGTTTAAATTGTCTGATTAACACAATTATGTGAAACTCAGTACGGTTTGTCCCTCTCCTTGTTTTTGGTTTGGAGCTTGCTTTTCCCAGTCAGAACCAAAGAAATTTTGATCATGACAACGTTTGTCTTTTGATCAATTATTTTTTTGTTAACCAGGTGAGCTCCGTAGCAGCACTGCCATAACTAAGAGCAGTTAGGAGTTATAAGCGAGGTGAGATATTACACCAAAGAATACAGCTGAAAGACAAAAGCAAGCCTGGGCCACTCTCTGTGGCTTCAGAAGAGCTTTGTGCAGCCAGGTTTGCCACTTTCTCAGATGCTTAGGGGTTGATAACCACCCTTGACTTGCAGGTGGGTGAACGGAATTAAGTCTCTATCTGATTTCTTGCACTAAGTAACTTGAAATATATGTCTTTAGACTGGTTTGGAACTAGATGTTCCTTGAGGTCCCTTCCAACCTTACCATTCTATGATTCTATGATTCTATGTTTTGCCTGCACAGCCAGCTATGTGTGAAAAGGGGTTTACTTGACTGGTTGGGCTTGGGTATTGTTTTGTTTTGTTTTGTTTGGGTTGGGTTTGGGTTTTTTTGGTTGGTTGGTTG
>VWYK01130635.1:0-45473 GCA_013399775.1 Semnornis frantzii | reverse complement strand
CTGGGGAGTTGGAAATAGATGATCTTTAAGGTCCCTTCCAACTCCAACCTTTTTATGATAACGCCATATGGGCAGCACACAATCCGAAGTACATTAATAAATTGATAATAATGTAGAAATGCTTTAGGGTTCTGCACCTTTCCCCCCCTTCCTTCTTATCCTCTTTAATATATAACAGAAAACACCAGCTATCTCTAAAAAGTCGGATGGGCAGAATAAAACCACCCAGAAATACACTTTAAACTGTTCAATAGATAAAATTTAAAACCAGAATCCCTGAAGACAGTTTCAAAATGCTTTGCATCACTGGTCCTCTTAGGAAATAATTCAAATATGCAAAGAACCACAATCAGTTTACACCTGACAAAAGTTTTTAAAAACTGTTTTAGAAAAAAAGTCAAAACCTGTTACCACAAAGATCTGATAAACTTCGTTGCTCGTTTGTTTTAATTTCCAGAAAGCCAGTTCAAAAATGTCTCTGGAGAACTGTCCCAGTCAGTGTTGGCACTGGGCTGATATCTGTAATTAGAGAATATGGTAACACGAAAAAGCTGGTAAGGTTGTTTAAAAAGAGCTTCAGGAGACAGCAAAATGAGGTGTTTGGTGGCCTTCTGACATGCATACTAAAGACGTGTGAGAATATCCTTCTTTAATATCATCAAATCATAGAATGGTAAGGTTGGAAGGGACCTCAAGGATCAGCTAGTTCCAACCCCCTGCCATAGGCAGGGACACCTCCCACTAGTACAGGTCACTCAAGGCCTCCTCCAACCTGGCCTTAAACACCTCCCGGGAGGGAGCAGCCACAACCTCCCTGGGCAACCTGTGCCAGTGCCTCACCATCCTTACTGCAAAGAACTTCTTCCTAACATCCAGTTTCAATCTCCCCTCTGCCAGTTTAAACCCATTGCCCCTCAGCCTGTCATTGCAAGACCTTTTAAATCCCTCCTCAGCCTTCCTGTAAGCCCCCTTCAGATGCTGGAAGGCTACTATAAGGTCTCCTCAAAGCCTTCTCTTCTCCAGGCTGAAGAGCCCCAACTCTTGTATCCTGTCCTCACAGCAGAGCTGCTGCAGCCCTCTGAGCATCTTTGTGGTCCTATGACCTGTTGACTTCAGTAAGTCTAATCATGAAAGTTATTGAGTTTGTAAGGCTTTGACACTTCATACCAGCTAAGTAAAAATGCCTGCTAAAACTCTCTCAACTTTAATTTCTTTTCTTCCTCATTTTTCCTCACACTTTAATAGTATGTTCTATAGTATTAAGTAGTAGGAGCTGTGGAGACTGCTTTGCTTCTATGCTCGTTTCAAAAGACTGGTGGCCAGTCAGGAGTTTCACTGTTTCTAAGCTGAAAGATCCTTTGGAAGCACTACAGCTGCAAATGGTATGCTGCACAGACTAGGGCTAGGACAGGTAGATGAAAACATATGGTGTTTCCAGTTTCCCTAATGACCATGGTAATTTTCTCAATCTCATCAAGAACCAATATAAATTAGCTTCCTGAAAGCACCGCATTCAGCAGCTAGTCAGAGTGCTTGGTTGCCACACCATTATTTCCTAAATGGAAGAAATGCACATCAGCTGAATATTCAAATAAGACTGTGAGCCATTAAAGACCCCTTTGTTCTACAAATAGAACTGCAGTGACTTTTTTAATAAGCTCTTCATGAGGGGAAAAAAAGCAGCTTTCTACAGATGTGAGAGGCCAGAAATTACATGTTTACTCTGCTGTCCTTCAAGACAGCAACGAAACAGACCTTGGAGATCGATCTATTTTTCTGCCTGGATTTTCAGGATTGCTCTACTTTACCATTTTCAAAAGAATAATCAAATCCCCAAATGAACTTGAATACAAAGTGCTTGTTCTTTTCAGCATGATGGAGCAGTTATTTTTAGGCAGGTTTAGTCACTAGAAGCAAGTTGGTTTTTCTCGGAGAGGTTTTGCACAGATCCTTAAGGATTTTTATAACACTTTAAAAGCACAGAGGAAAAAAAACCACTCCACAGCACTTCTGATGCTTTCAAAGTATTTTAAATGCTTTAGTGAAAAACTCCATAAAATCTTACCAAGAAACAATGTTATATGTGTAAGAGTATTAATGTGTGGATTTTAGATCAGTTATTGAATTGTTAAACTTTTTAAAGTAGGAGGGTTTTTTTTTTAATCCAAAATTTGGTATTTTACTTTAATACACTACAAAATAGTTTAGCCAATTTTTATTACATCAGTAGCTATAAATATTGGTGTGTATCTGGGGGGGGGAAATGAATGCTTTATTTTATTTTATCTTTATTTAAAGTTTTTAATGGCTAATAACATTTCCAATGGCTCTTAAAATCTTTTGTAGCAAGTTTATTCCCCTCAGTAGCAAGATTCAGAAAGACAGTAAAGAAGTATATAAAGGACTAAGTAACTTTCTATATAGGAAACACTCTCCCTCATATTACTAATGTGCTCAGCCTAAGCCATATGTAACCTGCACCAGGTCTAAGAGATCAGATGACAAAGGAGTTGATCTCACACCTAAAAGCATGGCCAGCAAGGCAAATATCTTCACTTTTTCTCCAAAGGATAACCAAAGTAGGTTAAAAATATGAATGCACCATGGGTTTGTGAGAAAGATTATGCTCAATGTGATGGATAATCTGATGCTGTGTCAGCCTTGCCTTTGCTCTATCTAAAAGATGAACCTCAAGGCCTTGGATCCTGTGTACTGCTCAGGAAGGAGCAGAACTTTTCTGGTGTGTGCATATGTTTGAATGTACAGGGTCCTGCATCTGGGGAGGAATAACAACAGACACCAGTACAGGTTGGGGCTGCCCTGCTAGAAAGCAGCTCCATGGAGAAAGACCTTGGAGTGTTGGTGGACAGCAAGTTCTGCATGGGCCAGCAATGGGCCCTTGTGGCCAAGAGAGTCAATGTCATCCTGGGGTGCATCAGGAAAAGTGTGGCCAGTAGGTCTAGGGAGATTCTCCTTCCCATAGACTCTGCCCTAGCAAAGCCACACCTGGAATACTATGTCAAATTTTGGGCTCCCCAGTTCAGGAGAGACAGGGACCTGCTGGAAAGAGTCCATCAGAGAGCCATGAGGACAACTAGGGGCTTGAGCATCTCTCCTATGAAGAGAGACTGAGAGAACTGGAGCTGTTCAGTCTGGACAAGAGAAGACTGAGGTGTCTGAGCAATGCATACAAATATCTGAGGGGTGGCTGTCAAGTGGATGGGGCCAAGCTCTTTTTGGGGATCTGCAGCAATAAGACAATGAGCAACAGGTACAATCTGGAACATAGAAGGTTTCACTTCAACACGAGGAGAAACTTCTTTACAGTGAGGGTGACAGCCCTGAAACAGGTTGCTCAAAGAAGTTGTGGAGTTTCCTTCTTTGGAGACTTTCAAAACTCATCTGGGTGCATTCCTGTGGAAACTACCCTAGGGGATCCTGTTTCGGCAAGCTGAACTCAATGATCTCTGGAGGTCCCTTCCAACTTCTAAGGTTCAGTGATTCTGTGATATAGCTGTACAGACACATGTGTATAAGTACACGTGTTTATGTGTACTTTAATATGTAAATATGAGGGGAAAAAGCATGCTCAGACTAGTTCATAGGATTTGGGCCTGCAAAAGTGATCTATCTGGGTTGATACCTTGCATACCAAACAGCATTTTTATGCAGCCTAAGGCTATAGGAGCAAGCATTTCTAAACCACAACAATAACAAATAAACATCACACTGATTTCTGCTATATATTGCTCCACAAAATTTCCTTATTATTTCCTTTTTTTTTTTTTTTCCTTTTTTCTTCTTTTTTTCTTTTTTTTCCACAAGGGAAATTTACACGCTGAGGCTTAAGCGGCAAAACCTGAGGTTTGCTCTTTCTTTCACACAGGCAGGCTGAAAGTGCATGCTTTTCTCATTAGATGGCTTTTGTGCCTTGGAAAATGGATATTGCAATCTCAGTATGCAATTGATGCACGGTGCACAGATGCAGAGCCTTGGAAAACATTTGCATTGACTATCGTGATGTTTTCCTAATTAGATGCCTCTGAATACAGATCTATTTCCAGCATGTTTTTTTTTATGTCCAACTGCACAACAAATTCAGTTCAACTGGCAGTTTAGCTTACCCAAATGCCATCAACAGAAGTTAGCTGAGATAAATTAAAGAGGCAGTAATGTGCTTGTAGCATTAACATTAGCATTTCGTGGCCTTTAGCTAGCACAGGCAATAAACCAAACTTGAATCGTGAAAAGTTTGCTGCTTATGCGGACAGAAGGGCTTCTGATGGCTGAAGGCTGATTGCCGCTTCTCATCAGACACCATCGCTTGCCTTTTCTGATAGGCTCGAAACCTTAGCCACGGCCATCAAGTTATCTCGCTTTCCAAGAGGGTGTTAATGGCGCAAAGAATAAAGGGAGGTAAAATGAGGGCTGAAAGCCAAAGAAAACTTGCTTTGAATAAGGTGAGGGAAGGGGTGGCTCAATAGCCGGGATGCAGCTTAAGTTACCCTTCTTAGTTACTGATTGAAGTGATGGAGGTTGCTGGGTGAAAACCATCTGGTGTGGATTGCAGTTAAAGGTTTTTTCTCTCTGGTCATCCTTCAACAAACAGCTCATGTGAAAGACTGTAGGGAGGTCGAGACAATCGCTGTTAAGATTTCTGATGCAATTCAGAAGAGGTACCTATGTTGTCTCATGTCATCCTACTCTTTTCACCACTGCTGGAAGCAAAAACACTTTTAAGTACCTGGAGCTGCATATATGAACTACAGCAGAAGTATGATTTCAACCACTGCATCAACCACAGGCAAACAAGGATGTAAGTGGTTATGTTCTTTTAAGTGCTAAGCACCCAGCAGCCCTCCTCACAGAAGAGGGCTTAGTTCTGATTGCAAGTGGTTCTAGAAATCATCCATCGTGGAGAGAAATGTGATTTTGCTCAGCAACTAATGTTTTGATTTTATCAAGTGGCAGCATAGAAAGGAAAGGGACAGTGCAGAGATGGCAGCATGCACAGAGGTGGCGGAAGAGCTGCTCTGGCAAGGCAAAATGACGCCAAGTGAGGAGAGGTGGTGGGCGGAAATATCACTTTTCTGGAAGTGAACTGATGTCATTTTTTAATCAAATTGTCCTTTTCCCCTTTTTCCCTTTCCCCTTCTTTTCCCCTTCTTTTCCCCTTCTTTTCCCCTTCTTTTCCCCTTCTTTTCCCCTTCTGTTTCCCTTCTTTTCCCCTTCTTTTCCCCTTCTTTTCCCCTTCTTTTCCCCTTCTTTTCCCCTTCTTTTCCCCTTCTTTTCCCCTTCTTTTCCCCTTCTTTTCCCCTTCTTTTCCCCTTCTTTTCCCCTTCTTTTCCCCTTCTTTTCCCCTTCTTTTCCCCTTTCCTTCTTTTGCTTTTTGTATTTTTCCTTTTTCCTGTTCATTTTAAGAATCATGGGCTACTTCAACTAATGGGAATAAAGAAGTGTTGTGGCTTCTTAGGATAAAAGCTTAGAATGGAGTTATTTAAATAGGTGAACTACATATTCCCTTTCTGCTCGAGTTGAAGCAGATTTCCTGCCCCAGAAATGATTTCAGATGCATAGGGAGTAAATATTCCTCCAACAGAAAATGCTCTGGCAGGTGACTGAGGTCACAGATTTTAAGGGGGGCACATTTGACTAAAGAAAAAATTGTCCAAGGTGGGAAAGAACTTCAAATCAACAGAAAATCTGCAAAAAGAACAAAAGCCAAACAACAACAAAAAAAAGACCCAACACCAAAAAATGTTCTATATGAATCCTTTCCAGAAGCACTGTGTGGATTAACTACACCCACTTTGCTTTAAAGGACCACCCTTTCCTTTTTTCATATGCCATCTGAGCAAGGGGCAGGGAGCCAAGTCAGCTATGAGCTCCTTGCTGCAAGTGTTTCATCTGTACTACATGTGAAGACCTGGGTTTTCACCCATGGTATCATCCTTCTGGTGAGCTGCTTAGTGAAGGTCCAATACAGAGCTTTACAGACTGACATCAGGCTCTGTTGCCTTGAAGAGCAGAGGCCAAGCTGCTGCAGTTTCTGCCATGCTTTACTGCTGAGGATGAAGGATGGGAAGGTCAGTCAGGGTGATGCAAAGACCCAGGACTACCCAGAGAATGATGATGAGAGCTTCCTCCACTGTCCACTACCTTCTAAATGTCTACAACATTTTGCTTAGTTTTCCCCAGATGATATCATTACTTAAAAGCAAATCCTAGGACATTATCACAAGTAGCTTACACCTTATCACCAAAGGGTCTTCACTCTTTCACGTCATGTAGAAATGTGCCTTCAGCCATCAGACCTGCAGCTCTGAAGAGCACTAATTTTAATTCTATTCCAGAAGATTGCAGTTGACTTCAACACCTGCTAGCTGTATGCTGGCAGGCTAGGCTAGGATTGCTCTGGTATTTTACTGTAGCTTAGCGTTTGACAATCAGTTTATTCCTTTTTTTTTTTTTTTTTAGGTAATAAATAAGAGCTGTATGTGGTAAAGCATCTGGAGTCATTTGTTAGCCTGGTACACAAGGGAAGCAAACAATCAGCACAACCATTTTGAAGCTGTGATTCATTTATGTCACTGGTCAAACTCTGTACTTTCGTGCCCTCTAACTATGGTCCATCAATAAGGAAAACTGAAGCCCCAAAAAGAAGAAAAGGCATTGCACTTCCTGCAATGACTACATGGACAGCTCTGCACGGCAGAGGAGAGAGCAGCCATGAGATTCAGCACTGCTTCAGCTACCGTCATTTCCAGTTTGTTGGCATGGTACCGAACCATGGGGGCCAATTGCAAGGCAGCTTGCAGAGCAGCTCATCAGTTCATCAGTATAGCATAGCTTCAGAGAACAGCAATTTAAAACCCATTTTTGTTGCTTAGAAATGTGGGGATCCAGGAGGCAGTATGACTGCGGCAGCATAAAAATGCAACATGGCATAGTCCGTGCTTGCTCTGATCAGTAATTAGACAAAGATAAAAGGTTGTTTTCCAAGATTTTTCACACCTTAGAAAGACAGACATTGAGAGCAAGTGCAGTTCGTGCACTATCAGCAGTTTATCAGCTTCTTTTTCAGAAATCAAGCAACAATCAACTGTTGAAAAGAGTGGAGCTTGTTTTTCTGCGGCCACCAATGACTCAAGATAAAGCAGTATCAAAATGTTTCTGAAGATCACCTCTAAGCATACAATTGTCACAGAATCATTCAATGGTAAGGTTGGAAGGGACTCAAGGATCATCTAGTTCCAACATCCTGCCATAGGCAGGGACACCTCCCACTAGTACAGGTCACTCAAGGCCTCCTCCAACCTGGCTTTGAACACCTCCAGGGAGGGAGCAACCACAACCTCCCTGGGCAACCTGTGCCAGTGTCTCACCACCCTTACTCTAAAAAACTTCCCCCTAACATCCAGTTTAAATCTCCCCTCTGCCAGTTTAAACCCATTGCCCCTCATCCTGTCATTACAAGACCTTGTCAATAGTCCCTTCCCAGCCTTCACGTAGCCCTCTTCAGATACTGGAAGGCTGCTCTAAGGTCTCCTCAAAACCTTCTGTTCTCCAGGCTGAAGAGCCCCAACTCTCGCAACCTGTCCTCATAGCAGCTCTGCTGAAGCCCTCTGAGCATCTTTGCGGCCTCCTCTGGACCCACTCCAACAGTTTCATGTCCTTCCTGTGCTGGGNTATATATATATATATATATAAACAGCTCACTGCCATAAAACTCTCTGTAGTTGGGCAACATGTCATGATGTGTATCTAGGAACACTGAAGTTCACTTCTGAAGAAATCACTCTGCTTCCAAAGTAATACAAAAGGGAATTAGTGAATGCTTGTTTAGCTCACACACAGCAGAAGCAGCAAGGATTGCTCTCTCTAAGACATCACTTTAAAGCCTATAGAACAGGAGGTTTCTCTGCTAGCAGATTGTTCGTGTCAGCCTTGACAACTGGGAATTTTTGAGGCACAGACTACTAAGCTCTGCACAGTAAAGCACAGAAAAGCTTGAAATAGTCTGCAGATAGATATAACAAATGGCTTTTTAGTATTAGCTTGTGTTTGCTAAATTGCAGTTCTTAAGCCTCTTAAAGATGGTGAAGATGCAGATGGGTGAGAGGCACTTTTTTAATACTAAAAACTACAACAATCTTAAAATTAGAACAATCTCATCCTGCATGTGCTGACGTTTGGCATAATGCATTAGCTGAAGGTGAAATTACAACAAAGAGCAGATGACAAATTACTTGCTCATAAGAGTAACTCTTAAAAAAAAATAAAATTATGCAAAATCACTTAATTCGCTGCCACACTTTTGTTCTCAAATAGCTGAATTCACATTCTGATTCCTGAAAGGAAAATTCTGATTCACTGAACTACATTTTCTGGAAGAAGGGAAAAGGTGACTTTGAAAACTGTAGACATCTGCAAAACAGGGAGAATTTGGATTGATCTATGTTTGTTTGTACCATGTATGATGGCAATGGAAATATTGAGTAAAGGGTGTCTGTATGATGGGGAGGGTGCTGGGAATCCTGTATTAGAGAAGGTCAGGCTCTATTTTCAAGTGGCTCCATTTTTCAGGATTTGAGCTTTCTCTCACACCTAATAGTTATGGCATTTGCTGCTTAAATTCCTAACTCAAATGTATCAACAGAAAGACGACCTTGCCAGATTGCAGAAATATGCTAAATCTGAAATCCCCTAAGGCTCAGGCTTTGCTCACACATGCGAAGAAGTTTCAAGAAATGATTATGAAATACAAATATGCATTACAGTTACACTGAACTTGCATAATACCTTAAAGAAGAAAGTAAAGTTCATAGTAACTGAGTTTTATATGTCACAGACACAGGAAAATTCAGGAAGAAAAAGAAAAAAAAAAAAAGTATCCTGAGATGCCAAGGTACTGCTCTAAAGGTTCTCATCTTTTTTCATGTTGTCCCTTATTTTCACCCCAAAGAAGTCAGTACCTCTCTTACCAGGTACCTCTGTCATTCATTTCTCCTTAGCCAGCTGTCAAGGCAAACAGATCAGCCACCAGTTCCTTCAGCCATTGCTCTTAAGGAATTCAATTAGAGAAAATGACTGCTTGGTGAGCATACTTCCCATTAGCTTTCCCTGGACCTTTGAAAAGCAGAAATAACCCACTCAGGAGGGTTCTCCAAAGAGCAATTTCTTTTAAAGGTCATGCACATGCTTTGGAAAGAGCTGAACACCTGCGCATGAGGAATTATTAGAGCTCTTTTGTGAAATGCAGATTTTGTGTGCATCAAAATATGAGGTCTAAATGCTTTTGTTCTCCAAAATTTTTTAAATGTGCATATGTTTGCACCCACGTGGTCAATAGGTTTAGCTAAATATGACAGCTGGCTGCGCTGGCCAGGAGCTCACCTCAGAGCTAATTATCTCACGTATAGCATCATTTTAAATCTATTTGTCTGCCGAAGAGAGCTGAAAATAACCTGTCCTCTGACTGACAGTTTAGTTAATGAACTTAACTAGGTAATCCTGGAAGGTCTGAAGATAAATGCCATAGCTAAGGAAAGCTATTACCCCTATTTTCCTGCTCACACCGACTTCACTGAGTGTAACAGTTCCAAGACAAAGGCTATAGCCCAATATGCAGACAAAAGTCCCAGCTACTTATATTACAGAATCACAGAATCACTGAGGCTGGAAAAGACCTCCGAGATAATCAAGTCCAGCCTATAAGCTAACGCATCAGCTAAATCATGTCACCAAGTGCCACATCCAATCTTTTCTTAAAGACCTCCAGGGATTGTGACTCCACCACCTCCCCGGGCAGTCCGTTCCAGGGCTTAATCACCCTTTCTGTGAGCAAGCACTTCCTAATATCCAACCTAAGCCTCCCCTGACTTCAGCTTCAGACCATGCCCTCTGGTCCTGTCACTGGTTGCCTGGGAGAAGAGCCTGAGCCCCACCTGACTACAATTTCCCTTCAGGTAGTTGTAGAGAGGGATAAAGTCCCCTCCTCTCCTCCAGGCTGAACAACCCCAGGTCCCTCAGCCTCTCCTCACCAGACTTACCCTCCAGCCCCCTCACCAGTCTCCTGACTATGGTTCGATTACTGAAGTGCAATCATCCATCAACATGACAATGAAGTTTTAAAAGAGAGCACCCTGGGTTTTTTTTCCAGCAGAAAAGTGTTTCCTAGATGACTTCAGAAACTATCTTTAAAAAAACAAAGAAATTACCAAAACCCAAACAAAACTTTTAACTCCAGAAACTGAGACTTGCTCCTTACTTTAGCAATGCAGCTGCTACCAAGGTAGGTATCAGAGATGCAGTACACTTTTATGAAACTGCAGCTGAATGGAGAGCCTCTCATGTTGCACTAAGTAGGAAAACACAATTATTCTGTTAAACAGTGCATGTAGAAAGAAATCTCTTTTACATCAATTAATTTGGTTGGTTGTATGTAGGCGAGAAACAGATTCTCTAAAATATTTGGTCTTACTTAGAGAAGTACTGTATCAGGCTGTAGCAATGAGCTCTTTTACTTGCTTTTCAGGTTAGAGGAAAAAAAAATCTATGCAAATTATCATTTTCTCACTGATGATTTCCAACTGTTTTTTCACAGTAGAGTGAGAATCCTTAAACTGCTATGAAGTGAAGTCATAAATATCCTGGGTTACATAAAAAAGCTCCATATCCTCATTAAAAGTGATGTCTTCAATATAATTTACTAATTGGTCCTTTTTTTTCCAAGTTTGGTGAAAACTAGTTTGCAAGTAGTCCACCTCCAGTGCCTGGCCTCTGTTGTTGAGGGGTTTATTAGATGTGCTTTCAAGTCTCCATTAACTATGACTTTCCAGCCTATTAACGATTTACATCTCATATCACATAAACATTGCTGTCATAAGCACTGATGTAGGGAATGTAGATTCAATGTAAATAATGAAGGAGCAATGGATTGGATCAACTCCATCTGGAAATGGGTTAAACTCTTCTCTACCTCAGGCAGGAGCTCTTTACACTGGATCAAAGCAAGGTGAGCTTCTTGTTGTAGAAAGTGGATGGGTTCTTCCAAGGCTGCGTTGGAAGGTATCTAGCTGCAGGAGCTAAACAGGCAATGGGTCAGGTGGTTTGACCTACAGAAAAGCAAAATTCAGCACCAGAAAAAGATCCTGGTCTAGGAGATCCCACCTGGTCTAGGAGGTTGGAATAGATAATCTTTCAAGGTTTCTTCCAACCCCTAACATTCTGTGATTCTGTGATTCTGTGACTCCATCCTGTGCTGATTTGAGGCTAATTGGAATATTTTAATGAGAGAAATTAAATCTTTGGCTGCAAAAATAAAATATAATGATGTCTATACTACCCATTAATTCTGCTGGGACATATGAAAACACAGACACAAAGAAAGATAAGTCAGTCTCTACCTGTTTGTCGTCATGTTAACTCTTCTGCCTGAATCTGCACATTCCCAACTAATCATTCTACTTCTAACAGCTCTTGCTGATATTTCCAGATCACCTTGCAGGTAAGGGAGATTCTGAGATAAGGGAGAGGGTGGAAAGAAGGTGGAAGGGTGGTTGGGAGCTACTCTTGGCCACTGACTGCTGTGAATGGTCTTGTATTTCTGTATTACTTTTAACTTGCATATTACTGTATATAGTTGTAAATGTCTGCAATATGGTGTATATATCTGCTTGTAAATTGCGTTAAGCTGTAAATACAAAGCTTCATTCCTTAACCTCTGCTCTCGTCAGACCCCACCTGGAGTCCTGTGTGCAGTTCTGGAGCCCCCAGCACAGGAAGGACATGGAAGTGTTGGAGTGCCACTTCAGAGGAGTGACATGAAGATGATCAGAGGGCTGGAGCAGCTCTGCTATGAGGACAGGCTATAAGAGTTGGAGCTCTTCAACCTGGAGGAGAAAGCTTCGAGGAGACCTTATAGTAGCCTTCCAGCATCTGAAGGGAGCTTACAGGAAGGCTGAGGAGGCATTTACAAGGTCTTGCAATGCCAGAACAAGGGGCAATGGGTTTAAACTGGCAGAGGGGAGATTTAAACTGGATGTTAGGAAGAAGTTCATTCCAGTGAGGGTGGTGAGGCACTGGCACAGGTTGCCCAGGGAAGTTGTGGCTGCTCCCTCCCTGGAGGTGTTCAAGGCCAGGTTGGAGGAGGCCTTGAGTGACCTGTGCTAGTGGGAGGTGTCCCTGCCTATGGCAGGGGGTTGGAACTAGATTATCTTTGAGGTCCCTTCCAACCTTACCATTCTATGATTCTAACTACCAGCTGGCTGAGTTAATCTAGTGTGGGGGGGAAACTCCAGAACCACTACACATCCTGTTCCCCAGTGTACAACTTTTAAGCTGTGCTCAGCTGAGCAGATGTCCCAGGTAACAGCAGAAGGTGAGAAGGACACGTTTCCTCACAGAGCCCAGCCATTCCTAATCCAGCAGAGCTGTCAGCAAAGAACTCACAGCAGCACATTCACAGGCGCAAAGATCATTAGGCTGCTGTGCTCCTTCCCTGATGAATGTGGACACCTGACATTCATCTTGCACTTTGCAGTCCCAGAAAGATGTCTGTAGTAGCCATACCTTTTCAACACTTCTGTACTTGTCAGGAACTGTAGGCACCACTGCTCTGAGCTTTCAAGACACGGAGCAGGTCTGAGATCAATTCAAACAGCAGTGAGGAAAATCCTCGTTCCGTAAGACTGCTTCTTTCTCAAGACTCTTCTGGCAGGCAAATATTGCACAACTGCTAATAGATGCAGATATATAACATGAAGACAGCATTTGTTTGCTGTTATTTTTGATGCAACAGACATATCAAAAACCAATCAGATGTCACTGCAGCTATGTTTATAAATGAATAGATAATAAGGGGAAGTCAGTGCAAATTAAGTCAGATTTATTTTCCTTTAGGTGAGAGCTTGTTAACAGCAGTGAAAGGCACTATGAAGAGAGCCCTGCTAAACTTCTCTGCTTGACAGAAGCTTCATCCATCACAGAATTGCTGCAGTTGAATATAGCACGTTTACACAGCCTGTGAAAGATTTGCAGAAGAACACAGGAGATTAAAGTGCCTAAGTGCCAATGACTTTAAATGGTACTTGCTACTGCAAATTTCATCCCCTGAGACTTCAGCAAACTTAATAATGCACAAAAATACAGTCTGAAGTGTAAGCTTTACAGCTTACAGAAGCTTGGCAAGTCTTGCTTTCATTGTAATTTGACTTACATTGTGAGAAGAAAACAAAAATCGCTGCTTTTTCAGAAATGGTCAGAGTGGGAAGTAACCTTTATAATAATACTGAATTCCTAAGCTCACTAACTCAAGTATTCCTAAGTGGCAACGACAGATGAGATGTTTTCCAGTGGAAATCAACAGGTTAGCTTATGTCAGTGAAGACACAAGCAAAGGGAATTAGCTGGCCTTGACTAATCGCCTCACCTGAAGAACAGCACGGCTGACAGAGCACATGAAAATGGATTTACAAGAGGGAATAACATAGCCTAAAGTGTGCAAACAAAAGTAACCTTTAAAAGCTGATTTCCATCAGGCTCCAACCTATTGTCTAAAAATAATAATAATAAAAATGTTGACTCCAGCAACCCAGTCAGCCTTATCTGTAATGTATCAACAGGAAAAGCTATTCATCTGGGGTTGTTTTTAGCGAGAAGCAGGAAGAAAACAAAAGAGTGAAATTTGATTGCTAGGATAAAGAAAAAGCAATGCAAGTGTGTGCCTGTTCATGCCACAATTTCTAAGGCATTCCCTGAAAGGACTCTGCAGCAGCTGAGAAATTGACTTTCTTTGTAAATGCATCTCTCTTGGTCATGTGGTTTTGCATTCCTGAGGTGCAAACGTTTTTCAGTGGTGTTTTACAAGCCTTAGATCTATCACCTACATATTGTCAGCTGTTTCCAAGGCAGAGAGTTAGGAGGACACTCCAGAACTGATGAGCAGGTTGCTGCTTTGAAGTAGTGCCTGTGAACCAGAAAGGGGACTGACTGATGTTTCCTGATTAATATAATTTTGAATGAAGCCATCTCTTGCCCCACACACACAGACTTTGTGACCTGTTTTGTTATCACTTAGGTCTTAGAATGCATTTGATTGAAGGGAGCCTCAAAGGTCATCTTGTCCCACCCTCCCGTTGCCGTGAGCAGGGACAACTTTAACTAGATCAAGTTGCTTAGGGTCCCAACGAGCTTGACCTTGATTGTCTCCAGGGGTGGGGCCTCCACCACATCTCTGGGAAACCTGTTCCAGCATTTCACTACTCTCACTGTGAAGAATTTCCTCCTCATGTCCAACCTAAATCTACCCTCCTCTAGTTTAAAACCATTACCCCTAGTCCTATTGCTAAAAGCACTTCTAAACAGTCCCTCTCCAGACTCCATGTAGGTGCCCTTCACGTACTGAAATGCTGCTATAAGGTCTCCCTGAAGCCTTTCCTCCAGGCTGAACAGCCCCAACTCTCCCAGCCTGCCTTTGTAGGAGAGGTGCTTCAGCCCTCTGATTATCTTCATCCTGTTGCCTGGGAACCAAAGCTGTCCCTGAACTGCCCACCCAGGCTTGCAGGCATACTGCCTCCACCAGCAATAGCAGGCTGTGGGGAGGCTGAGATTTCAGGGACTCTCAGACAGACACAGAGTGATAAATTTTGAGGTGATAACTTTCAGTACCAGTAGTGAGAAAGTAGATCTAAGAGCTTTATCTCACGTTGATGCAGCACATCGTCACTTGTGCTGCAGCCCTGCAGCCCATCCCCCTGCTCTGCACTGCTGGGCTGCCGGCCAGTGAGGTGGCACAGGATGCAAATAAAATTCAAGGGCAGAAGTGTAAGTCGAGCTGGTGCACCCAGGGCTGTACTCCAGTGACTGCTTTCCTGTGTAGCAGCTGCACACTGCCGGTGCACATTGGAGCCAGAGCTCTAACTGTGTGCTGGCACTGAGGGAATGCAGTGCAGATGAAAAAGGGACTTGTATCATTTTGTGTTTGTTTCCTCAAAGGAGAATTGTCTGTTTCTATGTAGGAAAAAAAATGTCATCAAAAGAATTCCCCTTCTCACTGGATACCATCAGAATTTCATTTACTCTTTTTACTTTTACTCTCTTACTTTTTTTTTCTTTTTTGCTAGTCCTAACCTTGAAGCTTTGGAAGCTATAAGCTATAAATACTGTTGAAAACTACTTATTTAAATTAGTTTTACTGACTACTAAGCTTGAAGGATTGCAATTTCAATGTGCAGCACAGAATCAAGATAATGGACTTTTAATTCAGGTGATGGGCACTAACTCAAGTACATATGTAAGAAGGGAGCAAATGTAGGTAGCTTTATAATGCCAATAAAAACTTAAATTAATGGGAAGTGCTTCCCTAACTATGAAATTACCATTTACTTATTTGCTATAAAAGTATCTAGAATATGATGCATGCTTTTCCCTTGGGTGCATCCGCAATGCAATACTGAAATAGAGCAGAAATAGAGGAGCTAATCATCCATCTTTTTTTGCTGTGCAGCAGATGTCAATAAACTGGAGTTTTTGTTCCATTCCACTGAAATCCCAATGTCCCAGGCAATAACCTCTCTTTCAATAAACACAGGTCTAATGTCCATTGAGACATGAGCCAATGCTGAGTGGAAAATAACTCCTGTGTTTATCTAAGTCCAAACTGTGTTTTATCCATTTTCCAAATAAAAACAATTGATTGCCTTTACTTATCCTTTGTAAAGAAAAAGCTTCTATGATCAGGGGAATATTGACAGCAGAAGAACTCTAGTGGAATAAAATCGCTTTTCCTCTGAACAGTGATTTTAATTTCTCTCAATACACTTTTTAAGCCCTAGATGTAAGAGATGTTTTGGATGTTCTCCAGAGGCTGTAGGTACCATATGTCAGGGGGAAATCTAGAGGGCAAACTACAGGATGACAGATCAAATACTGAGAATTTTATTTTTAACTTTAAGACAGATTTTGCACAGCACAGCTGTGATCCCTAAGCGCTTGCCAATTGCCTTGCGTAACTTTAGCACATTACAATGCCTCGGTGCTTGCAGTGTTGCCCAGGTATCCCCTACAGGCAATACTGTGCTGTTTAGCTTTACATAACTGAATGGCAAGTGTCGAAGTAAGGAATTCATTTTATCAGCAAAAGAGCGAGTGGGAAATTAAATGCTTCTCTCTTCAACATCAGGCAATCACCTCCCTTCCTCGACACTCTTCCCCCTCCGCCCACCTTTCCTGCTGTAACTCTCTACCTACACCCTAAGCCTCCTCCTTAATGCACTGTCATTACCTATGTCCCTTTCACCTTCCCATAATCCTTCCTTTTCCACTAATGCAATCACTTTCACTCAGCCCTGCTCTCAAGCTTTACTATGGTCTCTCACCACTTTGTCCTCTTCTGCAGTTGCCAGGGACAAATACAGGGTGCCCAGTGCTGGCACCACTCTAGGCTTTGAAAGAGTGTGTTGACTGCACAGCCGTGTGGCTGATCAACTGGAAGGTCTAATGCCGGTGCTTATTTTTGGCCTACTTGGTGTTTTGGCAGTAAGACTTGCCTGTTCAGGTCAGCCAGCTGCCCAGCCAGCTCCCATCAGCTTACAAATTACCGTGCAAGAAAGCCTGGCCTCAAGGTTGTGCTGGACTGGGCAGAGTTTTGTGTAATTTCCTGATAATCAGAGATTTAAAAGAAATAAAGGCATAAACATATTTCTAGAAGGCTGGGGGGGCATGAACCTTCCTGTGATATTTAGGTGGGGACCAGACATATTTCTCATGTATGGCTTGCAGGCAGTGTCACATCGCCTGTGCATAAGTAGGGCAAGTGGGTCTACACCAGGGCAGGGAAGGGAATTGAAAAGCAAGATCCTTGCTGCTGAGATGAACCATTTCCTGGCGTCACAACACCTGAGCTTGGCTACACCAGGAAGTGTATTATAGGTGTGCTCATGCCACAGAAAGAAATCTGTCACTGTGGTTTCTGTCTGTGATCTGAACTATTTTAATGTTTGTGTGTGATGTCCGTCTCCTGCAGGCGTGTCTGCTTTCTCCTTTCTGCAGTTATTATTGCTGTTGTTGTTATTATTATTATTAATCATTGCCACCATCTTGCCATTGCTTTTTAGGTAATTTGCTATGTTGAGTGTGGACTTGTCTCCCAAGAGGACATGACGATGGTTACAGCAAAGAGTGATACCATTTTGCCAAAAAGCTGCAAGCCAAGTATATTATACTTTGTGTACTTGATGGGCACAACAGATTGCCCCCCTCACACACCCTCTCTCTGTCACATTAGTTCTGCAGACTTCAGTGGGAATATTTATGGTGGAAACTACTGCTGAATGAGTAATAGTATCAGTTTGGCCTTTGTGAAAGAGCATTAAATCACAACACACTGAGAAGGGGCAAGAGTCCTTAGGCTTATTTCAAGAGCTATATTTAGGTATGGATATTCATACTTTTCTTATCAAGTAATTAGTCATCCGAAGTAAAAGCAAGATAACTTCTGAGGATAAAATAGGAAGTCACTGAAACCTTTTCTGAGCTCCCAGAAAGGGTTGATTTAGAGATCGTCAAAGGCTCTGAACCTGACTGTAATAATTTAGTAATAGAAAAGGGGAAAGCACAGACTGAATCTGAACCAATTACAATTAATTCCTGCCCAAACTGAAGGCCAAAGAACTGCAGATAAAGACATTCACCTGGCTCTTTGGTATTGCAGAGGTGCAGTGTAACTATAAGCAAGGTGTTTTACAGACAAGATAGTGTCTTGTGAAAAAAAGGAGAAAAGCCTGCCTAGACAGGAAGAGTGCTGGGAGGCTCCATATTCATGTCAAACGATGTTCTGACTGTAAGGCAACAAAATAATGCCATCACAAAACCCTCCAAAAGACGTGTAAATTTGTGGTAAGGGGATCATCACTTGTACAACAGTCGAGACATGCTGCTGTGCTTGGCACTGGTTATGTTTCATTCAGAGAGCTGCATTTCATTGCACGCATACAGATAAATTGGCAGAGTTCAAAGGCAAACAGCAGAAAATTATGAAAAGGGTTGGAAAAGGAGAACCTATGGGATAAGGTTAGAGAAACTGGCTAGAGCTGGTATGGAACAAATTAATCTAAATGGCAAGAGCGAGGATTTAGGTTAAGTCCAAACCAACCTTTATAGCTTTAAGGAAAGTTCAGCCATGGCCTGAGCTGCCAAGGAAGGTTTTAGCCCCACTATCACTAGAGTTACTAAAAGGCAGGAGACCATCTGTCAGGGAGAGTTTGGGGATTACAAATAAATAAAAAATCACTGAGTCAGTTTAAGAGTTCATCTCAATAACCCCTTCATGACTAGACTGGACTAAAATTGGCATTACTTCTATTTTTAGGGTAAGTTTCTAGATCTTTTCAGTATGAAGGTTGCCATGATTCTATAAATCAACACAAGCAAACTACTGATTTTCACTGAATGCTTAATAGAAGATATGTGTCTAAATATTCATTTAATCATATCAGTAATACACTCTCATTCTTTTTCCCCATCATGCTTAGAATGTGTATACAGAGGTGATATTGGGGGAGGGAGGGGAATATTTATGTTAAACTATAATAAAATTTTAAGGTGTGTTGCATCCCTAGGGACTACCAGTAAATAGTGGGCCAGCCAGCCCTGTCCAGCGACCTGAGGCATATCTTTAAACCACATTTAAAGAGATTTCAGATCAAGTCAAGACTGTGGTGAGTTGCAAGTGGTCAGTACTGGCTATGAATGTGTTTCTGCACTGCCAGTACAAGTATGACACTGATATGACACAATGGTCTGAGCACCTTTTCCAGCTCACTGCAAACTGCTGTCAGATGACACCTTAGGAATATTTTCCTTGCCAAAAGTACAGGAGAGAACACAAAACATAGAGCAACGAAGCTCAAACAGCCTTCAGTGATTCAGCTGAAATGCTGGGACTTTATTTTGGAAATTTCCATAGTCAGTTGCCAAGTCTAAAATGGGATCTGGCAGGTAAGGACTGAGGGTAACAGAGGACACTTCAGAGGTCTCTTACATGCAGAGGTCTCTGATTTACACCTACATGACAACACCACTACCAAGGGCTTGGTGTGCATCATGTCCCAAATGGGCTCTTGTGCTGCCTGGGTGAGTATCATGTCCTCCCTCCTCTGCATCCCCTCAAGGTTTGGTTTTCTTGAAAGAGAAACAATGACATGCTCCAGCTGTTCTCCTGAGGTGGAGGAGCAGGGATCATGGCCATTGGCAACGCTTGACATCTTGTGTGGGATACTCCCACTCTGCTGTGCAGATCCTGCTGTTTCAGGATCCACTGGGCTTTGGGCTAACATTTGGAAAGCATTGGCTGACAGGTAGGATTCATCAGGCTGCACAAACACCACCTGATAGGGGCTGGTTTCTCACCAGAAATCCTGTACTCTTTTGAGCCATAAACCCTGAAATAGACCAGGTGCAAGGAGTTTAAAGAGCTGAAGAGAAATCACCTGCAGATGGCTCAGCAAGTTTCAGCAGTGCTTTCCCTTTTCGTCTTTCCCAGCTGTGCTCCCTTTTTACTCAGAGAACTTCCTTCCACCCATCTGCCTCCAGCACGTAGTCCAGCAGATGCTTTTACTGACATATTTTGGCTGATGTGTTTGGCCAGTGTTCAAGCAGGCTGCAAACTGAGGTGCTGCGCTGGGGCTGGAGCAGATGACTGAGCTACTGCTGACACCCGTTTCAGCAAGCAGCCAGGTGGTCATGCTCTGCCACAAGGAACCCAGCAGGGATCCTGCTGCACCTGTTATGGCCCTGTTTGGAGTATCCTCCCGGTTTCTTGGGCTCAAAGCATGGCATTGAGCTGCGTTGCTTTGCAGGTCGAGTGCCTGGGTGCACATGAGCCTTGGGAGGGAAAGGTCACTTCTTTCCATGGGGCCTCTAACCTTCATACATACACCCAAAAGCTACTTACATTCATCCCTCTTCCCTGGGAGGGACACTGGCATATGTGGAAGGAGAGATCTCTAATGTTCCAAGAGACACCATGGGGCACAGTGGGGCTGGCATCTCCCCAGGGATCTTCAGCCAGGAGCAGGGCAGCAAGGGAGACCCAGGGCATCTCCAGCCCTGTAAATCAGGCACTTCTCTTGTAATGGGTCAGGGACAAGACATGGGCTGATTAGCATCAGGGCAAGTCCGTGGCAACTAGAGACTGGCCCTGCAGCTGTGTCACTGACGCAGGAGCTGATGGCCCTGGAGAGATATTGGTCCCTGGGCTCTGGATAGAGTGGAGAAGCCCCAGGAGTGGGCAGCAGCATTCAGGGCTGTCAGTGTTCTTACAGCTCTGACATTACCTTCCTCTCCTCTTGTGTCTCTGGGAGCCTCCTTTAAAACAAATGAGCAAAGAATGGGATTTTTCAAGCAGAATACACTGGTGTAACAATTTGTCACCTCACCTTTCATCATCTCACTTTTCAGGTGATTTTTAAGAACACAGGTGCTGTTGGAGTCCCACTGGCAGCACCCCACTCCTGTGAGAAGCAGACATGCCATCTTACCCTTTCAGTTCCTATCCAGTTGTTTTTCTGCAAAAGAATCGACCATTTCTTCCCAGACCCTTAACTTCTCTAAGAGCCATTCACAAGAGTTCTGCTACAACTTCTTGGAAATCCAGGTCCACCTGGGTTACCTCACCAAGGTTTAGTCCATCAGGAACAGCCAGCAGGTTTGTGAATCACAGCTGCTGTCAAGCTAATGTCCATATACTGCAGTTGTATTATGTCATGTCAGAGTTTCTCTCAAGCTGCCTAATGAAGACAGTCTTTGTAAATGTCTAACTGCTCCTAGAACCCTATCTAAATTCTTTACTGATTTACTACCACCTCCTGAAATTGAGGCTAGTGCAAGCAATAGGCTGAGCAAAGCAGCCACTGCATATCTGAGCTATTCTACAAGACATGAGTGAACCTCACACAGTCCTGGCAATTTCTTGATACCGATTTTGCCATGTTACTCTAAACACTCTGCTACAGAGGTTTCAGTTTAATGGTGAGTTAATGCGTTACAAAAAAGACCCTTGTTATGGCAGCCAAACTTCTGACCATTAAGATAAGGTTCATTTCTACTTTCTGAAAGACCTCCACTTCCCCACACTCCCACAATTCTCCAGTATGCTAATAGACTGTGGGATCTTTGGGGGTGGAAAAAAAGAAAACAAAAGTAAATGATAACTCTGTACCTTCAGGAAGCCACAGGCTGGCTTTGACTTGCCTTTCTGGATAGAATTCACATCCTTTACCATTTGTTTCATTTGGGTGTTCTGTTCTCTGCTGGCATTTCTTTAGTTCTAATAGCCTCCTTCGCTGTTTACTGCTGGTTATTTTATGGTCCAGGCAACGATGTGAGCAAAGGATTTCTATGGCTCAGGCAATTGTTCTGATCATTTGACTGTAGGTTATTGTCTTTTGGGACAATCTGACAGTAATTTGGAACAGAAGCAGTATTGATGTGTCTGGGGAGGGTGTGGGTGTATGTGGTGGGAGTGATAACACTCTTTCCTGCAAAACCTACTGCTCTGAATAATCTTTCATGTTACCTATGGGAACTTCTAATTTATCAGCAGATATCCACCTAATTTAAATTTTGCTTTCCATGACTTAGTTAATCTCATGTAGGTAGTGTCAGTTAACTACAGAGCTCAGTGTCTGGAAGTTACATGAGAGACCCATATAATACCTGGAATGTTGAAGTGTCCTCTTTTGCCCATCTTAGTGAAGCTCCCAGTTGAATCAAACTGCTTTCCTGACCTCAGCAATACCCAGACAGGTCTTTGAAAGACTATGAATTAGTGGCAAGAAAGGAAATTAAAAACTGCCACCTTGGATATGGACAAAGGATTAATGAAAAGCAAGAAAGCTCTCCATTCCTCGGAACATGAACTGAATCTCTGATGCGAACACATTTTCATAAAAAGGAAATTGTCTGATGGGGCAACCACCACTAATCCATATTTTATGCCACTTCACTATTTCCTCATTATGTTTCACTGTATATTAAGACTGTATTTGTAAGATGCACTCTGAACTTCACATTAAAGTATAGCCCTGCTGCTGAAAGGGCCATAATTCATTTACTAACAGCCCTTCTCACTGTGCTTCAATAATACAATCTTTTTCTCTGTGTCATAGAATGGTTTAGGTTGGAAGGGACCTCAAGGATCATCTAGTTCCAAGCCCCTGCCATAGGCAGGGACACCTCCCACTAGTACAGGTCACTCAGGGCCTCGTCCCACCTGGCCTTGAACACCTCCAGCGAGGGAGCAGCCACAACCTTCCTGGGTAACCTATTCTAATGTCTCACCACCCTCACTGGAAAGAACTTCCTCCTAACATCCAGTCTAAATCTCCCCTCTGCCAGTTTAAACCCATTGCCCCTCGTCCTGTCATTGCAAGACCTTGTAAATAATTCCTCCCCAGCCTTCCTGTAGGCACCTTTCAGATACTGGAAGGCTACTCTAAGGTCTCCTTAAAGCTTTCTCTTCTCCAGGCTGCAGAGCCCAAACTCTCTCAGCCTGTCCTCATAGCAGAGCTGCTGCAGCCCTCTGAGCATCTTTGTGGCCTCCTCTGGACCCACTCCAACAGTTCCATGTCCTTCCTGTGCTGGGGGCTCCAGAACTGCACACAGTACTCCAGATGGGGTCTGAGGAGAGCAGAGTAAAGGGGCAGAATCCCCTCCCTTGCCCTGCTGCCCACACTACTCTTGATGCAGCCCAGGACTCAGTTGGCTGTCTGGTTGGCTATGGTTGGTGTCCCAACCATATGATAATTCCTGTTGTGTACGAAATATAAGTCCAAGGAATGCCAGATCAAATATAAAAGACTAATGCTTGCCTATAGTTTTTAGTCAATTAAGTAGCCATTACAGAGTTCATGCTATTTTGGATGATATAAAGCAGAACACAAATGAAGTCCTTTATTACAGATATCTCTTCATCTAAATAAAATGGCAGCAACACAATCCAAGCCCATTGCATTTTTTAAATTATTATGCTAAGGGGATTATTATATGGGGAGCAATCTTTGTGGAAGTGGGCAATCCATGGCCTCCACAAACCACACTTTGAGCACAGCAGCAGAGTTATGTGAGGTTTATTTGTGAAAATCTTAAATGCACAGAAAGAGTGCTGCTAAAATACTCTCCTAGAGTGAAAACACTGAGCTGCAGCTTGGAGAATTCTGACTTTGCAGGTGATGTGTGGGTAAGTCATGCATAGAGCCAGAACCTGACCCAGACAGAGGTGCCTAAGGCAAAGTCTGGTCAGTATTTAGATGTTTGTGCCCAAACTAAGATCTAAAAAACCTTGTCTGTTCCCATCCAGTCTTGCTGTGCTTATTAAATATCTCACACATTGTCTCTTCACTTGCCTTCTAACATCACCTGCAGAATCTCTAAGGCTTCCACTTATCATCTGTGAAAGCTCCTCCTAAGCAACCTTGGTCTCAGAGCTCTGATCATTCACCATCAGCTTTAGGCACCTCACTAAATGGTCCAGCACCACAAGTACTTTGATCTGCATAAGGCTGACGACCTTCCTTTGCAGTTTTGCAGCTTGCCTTTCAGGCACAGCTCTGCACACCTACTGCATTGCTGTTATGGTGGGCTCACATGGGAACTGACTGCCACCAGCATGAGATCCTTCCTCTCCCTTGGTCATAGCTCCCTGTGTGCATGAGGGGACTGATGTCATATGCGTCCTTTGCCCGCGTGACCAGAATACTCCTGTGGAAGGTGGAAGAGAAGAAAATTAATGCTTCTAGGGAGGGCTGGGAATTATACCTGAATCTCTCACACGTGAAGGTGTCCCAGCTCCAGGCTGTTCACTTCAAGGCAGGCAGGTTGTCACCACTCAGCCAGTCTGCTCCTGTCAGCCTGAAGGTGAGGCTCATGCTGCCTTCCTGGAGAAATACTGCAAACATCAGTCCTTCAGAAAGCACTTCTGTCTCTGATTTCCCTAGAGACAAAGATGCTTACTGGAACCTCTAGATCTGCTGATGAAGGCAAGAAGAGGATGAGATTTTTTACATATCTCTGTGGAGTGCATGTCCCACTTGCTTAATCTAAAAAGCTCCTTTTTCTAAGCACAGGGTACTTGTTTAAATCTTTGCAGAAACTTCCTTGTGATCTATACAAGGAGGCAACTTAGCCAACACATCATTACTTAGATCCTGCCTGAAATTCATGTCACTGTTTTACAAGAAGTAGCAAATAGAAATTTCCAGTTTGAGACACTGTTGTGGATGTTAGCTGTTAATCAAAAACTGGGCTAATACAGTGAAATAATCATAGAATGGTAAGGTTGGAAAGGACCTCAAAGATCATCTAGTTCCAACCCTCTGTCATAGGCAGGGACACCTCCCACTAGTACAGGTCACTCAAGGTCTCCTCCAACCTGGCCTTCAACACCTCCAGGGAGGGAGCAGCCACAACTTCCCTGGGCAACCTGTGCCAGTGTCTCACCACCCTCACTGAAAAAACTTCCTCCTAACATCCAATCTAAATCTCCCCTCTGCCAGTTCAAACCCATTGCCCCTTGTTCTGGCATTGCAAGACCTTGTAAATAGTCCCTCCCCAGCCTTCCTGTAGCCCCCCTTCAGATACTGGAAGGTTTCTATAAGGTCTCCTTAAAGTCTTCTCTTCTCCAGGCTGAAGAGCTCCAAATCTCGTAGCCTGTCCTCATAGCAGCTCTTGCAAAGTTGAATACAGAACAGTGCAAATGGAGACAGGGAGCCTGTTTTGATTTACCCATCCAATACTGAAAACAATACGAAAAGAGAGAGATGGCACAGAAACAATTATTGATTATCTAGAGAGTGCTAAGCCACATCAAAAAGAGAGTTTAGAGAGCAGGTTTCTATTTTTACAAATAATAAATAAATAATAAAAAAAGAACACTTGTAAAAGGTTTTTGGGTTGTTTTGTTTTTATTTTTATTTTGTGTCTGAGTTATTACTTTATTTCCGTAACAGTCAACATGGTCCAAGCTGGGTAATTCTGACCAATATCATGCAAAGGAGGAGGACAGGGACAATTTCCCCACTTAAGCCACTTTATTGGCATAATTACAGAACAAAAAGAAACTGCTCGCTGCTTCCTACACCTCTTCCCCTCATGCCATCTTCTGTCTGCAACTTTTTTACTTTCAGCTCATTACGAGACAGTAATGTTATTGTCACATTTGGCTGGCAGCTGGAATTCTCCAAATGAGGTAAGCAGGGCTGAGATGAGTGCTCTCATCCCTCAGCAAAAACCTTGTAACATACGGCACTCTTATGTCTCCAAGCTCTACATGAAGAGGAAAATCGGCATCTGCGCTGGGTTCATTTGTAACGCTGCGGCTGACGGATTAATATGAAAAGACAGATGAAGGCAGACACTTTAATTACTTCACCCTAACTTTTTATTACAACATCGAGTAGAACGGTGAGTTACAGAGGATAATGGGCGTGAAACATCTGGGATAAAGTCACACACAAGCTCATGGTTTGTTATCTGCCAATGGGGTTTTAAATATTGGTAATTTCTGTACATGCATCTTTGTGTTATTTCTGATTTTCTCGATAAATCATTTTAGGATTACTCATTTTAAAGCTGTGAGGTAGCTACTAAGACTGGGACCCCGCTTTTTTCTTCTGGAATTTTCTGAACTGGGACTGTATTGCCACAGCCGCCCGCTCTGTCTCTGGCGCATCCATGTCTATGTCAAATTCTTCTTGAACCTTCTTCTGCCCATCTGCTCAAAGAAAACAAAACAAAAGGTCAACAGTTTTTCAAATGGTGATAACCACTGGATGGCACAGGTAAAGAGCCAATGGCCTCTCTCCTCCACAGATAAAACTGTGATGTGATGATGAGGAGCATATTCGAAGGAAGAAATTGGATTGGTTTCGGTAAACGCAGCTGATTGAATCCCCCACCCTCCTCCAACAGCAGCCTGCCACGATCTGTTGGTAGCTAAGCACCAAAAAGTGATATCCAAATGGTGCTCAGCAGTCACAGAGCATCACCCTGAGGTCTGAACAAGTCTTCTCCTGCCCAGGAAGCTAACACTGAGGGCCAGAGGGACCCTCCTGTGCCATCCTGCGAGTGGAAGCTACTCAAATCTCCATATTTACTCTAAAACAATGGCATCTTAAAATATTTTAAAGTGGGGATTAAATCCCTGCTCTTATCACACCTCCTGCATTACAGGAAAAGAAAACACTTCCTAAGGCAAATTTCCATTCCGTTTACTTGTTTCCTGCCTCATGCCTTTCAACACATACCACTCTTTCTCTTTGAATCATTTATGTTCAATCTATCTGCTACTGTGCAGCTTCCCTCTTTTCACTCCAGGCTCTGTTTTTGCCTTTCAGCCTCAATCCTTGGCTCTTTGCCTTCCTTTATTCCCAGTCCTAAGATTTTTGTTCAGCTGCATTTGGCCTCCATGTGGACAACCTGTCTGCCTTTGCTGAATTTTCCTTCCTCTACCTATGCATTAGAAATGCAGCCCTGGAAAAACTCCTGCCCTCAATGAGAAGATAACTCCAATCTGCCTGGACTAATGAGGTGAGAGCGCACATTCATTACACTACCCTCACCATACCACTGAATTTCCTTTCTCTATAAACTGGTTTGTTAAACACACGTAAATAACTGCATTCTGCATCAAACATGATGGCAGAAGTCTGCAGGCAGCTTGACTTAAAACAGCTGTGGAAATTCACTCATTTTCAGGCACTTTCATTTGTATTCCTAAGACTAACACCTCCAGGATGCTCGTCCCCAAGAAATGCTAATGCAAAACAAGAACACCTTCAATATATTATTAAAATGAAAAGAAACTTGATCCCTGCCATTCTCTCCTTCTCACTTGAAAACAGAGATATCATTGCAGCATTTTTTTCTTGCCCTTACTTCTTGTTCTTATTCAGAACTCAGTTTTTCTGTCCATTTTTCATTGACCAACTTCACTCTAAACTGGGCAAATAATTAAAAGGATGATTTTGGCATACTTCATACTGGTTTTATTTCAACTGCATTGACTAAATAATTGCACCTATGTAAGCTTGAAAGAAATGCTCACTTAATATTTTGGTGTACTTAAAAAAAATATCATTTAAAAGAAAGACAAAAATGCAAGAAGAAAGAAAATGTCTGGAGGGGAACAATAGCATGAGAGCTTACCAAAACTTTATCACAGAATCACAGAATGTCAGGGGCTGGAAGGGACCTTGAAAGATCATCCACTCCAAACCCCCTGCCAGAGCAAGATCACCTAGACCAGATCACACAGGAACACATCCAGGTGAGTTTTGAATATCTCCAGAAAGGGAGACTCCACAACTCCCCTGGGCAGCCTGTTCCAGTGTTCTGTCACCTTCATGGGGAAAAAAACATCCTCTTCATGTTTAGATGAAACTTCTTACACCTCAACTTCCACCCATTGCCCCTTGTCCTGTCACTGGCCATCACCAAGCACAGCCTGGATCCATCCTCCTGGCTCTTACCCTTTACGTATTTATAAACACTAATGAAGTCACCTCTCAGTCTCCTCTTCAAGCTAAGAGCCCTGATGCAGTGCAATGAAAAGTTAGTTCATCAAAACAAAGATCTTACAGAAGAAAATGAATCCTACAAACATTACCTCACACTTCCACAACAATTAAATGCAAGACTCTGCACAGTTTCTGTAACTGTTCAAGCAACAAAGCTACTTTAACTACAGAAATACAATCATTGCCTTATTTTTCATGGGGAAAGAGGTGAAGGTCAGAAGTGACACCCTCATGCTTAGAAGTAGTTGAACCAGCCAAGGAGAGAACTTGAAGCCATGTTATATGGTGAAATTGTAGAGTGGTTTGTTAAAGAAAGAGAAATTCCTGTACTGGTTCCTAAACTGATTACACAACAGTGCTTTGTGAACATTTTCCTAGCACCAGATGCCATCTTCTCCACATGCTATGCACACAGCAGAGAAATGGAAATTATTTTTTTAATCAAATTCCAAAAGGAATTAACATTTGCTCAATGACCGAGTGAAATTTTGTTGGCATTTTGGTGATTGGTTTTGATTTGGTATTTATAAGTTAAAGGGAACTAACATAAAAAGTCACAACATTGTATATGGAAGTAAAACAAAAAAAGTACTTTAAATCACTCTGTAAAAAAAAAAATTACAACTTTTCAGTCAGAACAAGTAAATATAGACTTTAATCTGAAATTTTTGACTGAAAAGAATAAACATGCATATCACCTAACCCTAGCAGCAAAAAGAAAATAAAAACTCCTTTACCTGTCTATATATCAGAATCTTTCCTCTATTAATAAGGTCCTGGTAACTTATACTAACAACAATAATATCACTAATGAATAAATAATCTTATTTCTTATTTTATGAATAAATATTTTATGAAGATTATTATACCAGTAATGCAATAAGCATTTAATCAGCTTTGATGAGACTAGTGTCTTCTCCTTGCTTGANCCACCCTCACTGGAAACTTCCTCCTAACATCCATTTAAATCTCCCCTCTGCCAGTTTAAACCCATTGCCCCTTGTCCTGTCATTGCAAGACCTTGTCAATAGTCCCTCCCCAGCCTTCAGATACTGGAAGGCTACTCTAAGGTCTCCTGGAAGCCTTCTCTTCTTCAGGTTGCAGAGCCCAAACTCTCTCAGCCTGTCCTCATAGCAGAGCTGCTGCAACCCTCTGAGCATCTTCGTGGCCTCCTCTAGACCCGCTCCAACACTTCCATGTCCTTCCTGTGCTGGGGGCTCCAGAACTGCACACAGGACTCCAGGTGGGGTCTGACGAGAGCAGAGTAAAGTGGGAGAATCCCATCCCTTGCCCTGCTGCCCACACTGCTCTTGATGCAGCCCAGGACTCAGTTGCTGTCTGGGCTGCACACGCACACTGCATCCTTGGTTTTGTTGTAACATTCTGAGTTTTAGGTTCTTTCCTAGCTACTCACTAGGCACAGCTCTCAGTCCTAATAGTAAAAAAACAAAAGTGGAGTTTATGCATCAGTTTAGCTTCACAGTATATAAATTACTTGTCCTTTGGAAATGTCAATATGGAAAGACAGATGGATGGATGGATGAATAGACACAATTGGTTTCCTCTCTCTCTTGAAGAAATCTGCCTTTTACAACACATTTCCTATTACAGCCAAGTCTCAGCAGTATGTTACCTTGCAGGAGTGACTCAGCAATCTTACATTAAGATTTTATAGACTCAAGAAAACCCAGCACTTAATATAATTTTACATCTGAATTTCTTGGTCAGTTAATCTTTGGTGATTTGAATCAGCATCACTGCCTTAAAATCAGTTGTACTACAACAATTTACCGCACCTGAAATATCTAATTATCTAAATTATCTACAATAATTTCCCATATCTTAAGATCTATATTTTTTTGGACACATTCTTGTTGAAATCAACCCCAAAATTCCTCATTAACTCTCTTTCTCTGTTTCCCATCATTAAGGAGAAATTATAGGATGAGAGGTTTTCAGCCACAACTTAGATTTGTAGATCAAGAAATTAGAGCTGTTCAAAAGGGACAAGACACTTCTGTGGGTAATGAAGAAATTCATTATCAGTTTACATCTGGCATGGAACTACTGTGATTACAGATATATACATAATTTACACTACAAACCAATATGTATATCAGCTATATATGATGTATATTTCATACTTTTAGGTTTTCACTCCCTATGCCTATATTTCTCCCTCTATATGCATGTATGAATGTTTGATTACATGAAGAATATATGGCAAAATACAGAGGTGTATTTGCTTAAAGTGTTTTAAATAGTGTTTCAAACTGAAAATAGCTAGATGGAGTATCTTACAATCCTAGAATGGCTTCTGTGGAAAGGGACTTTAAAGATCACCTAGGTCCACCTCCCCCAGCCATAGGCAGGGACACCTCCCACTACACCAGGTTCAAAGCTTCATCCAGCATGGTCTTAAAAACTTCAACTTCTCTGGGCAACCTGTGCCAGTGTCTCACCACCCTCATAGAAACAACTTCCAAATGTCAAATCTAAATCTACCCTGCCGCAGTTTAAAACCGTTGTCCTTTGTCCTATCACCACATGTCCTTATAAATGGTCCCTTTTCAGTTTTCCTGTAGGCCTCTTCAGATACTGGAAGGCTACTAGAAGGTGTCCTTGGAGTCTTCTCTTCTCCAGGTTGAACAGACCCAACTCCCTTAGCCTCATAGGAAAGGTGTTCAGTTCTCTGATCATCTTTGCAGCCCTCCTCTGGACCCTCTCCAATAGATTCATGTTCTGCTTGTGTTGGGGGCTCCAGAACTGGATGGAGTTCTCCAAGTGAGGTCTCACAGAGCAGAGGGGTAGAATCACTTCCCTTCACTTGCTGACTACACATCTTTTGATGCAACCCAGGATAGGGCTGGCCTTTTGGGCAGCCACCACACACTGCTGGCTCACATCAAGCACTTCATCAACCACTTCATCAACCAGCACCCCCAAGTCCTTCTCTGCAGGGCTGCTCTCAACTCACTTGTCACCCAGCTAATATTTGTGCTTGGGATTGCTCTGCCCCAGGTGCAGAACCTTGCTGAACTTCGTGAGGGCCTCTATCTCCAACCTGTGAAGGTTCCACCATCCATCAAGAATGCCACCCAGACATGGTATCCCTTCCCTCCAGCATGCCAACCACACCACACAGCTTGGTGTCCTCGGCAACCTGCTGAGGGTGCACACGATCCCACTGCCCATGTTGCCTAAATTTCCTTAATCTTGGATTTTCTTGGAGTTCTCCCCCAAATCTTCCCTATTGCTGACTGTCACAACACAGACACTTTAACAGATGGATTGTCTGTCTGGAGAGATAATGAAGTGGTGTGCATTTTTTTGGCTTTGTCTACGCTAAGGGGAAAAAAAAGATTTCAACCTTTACCTTGAGCTGCTTTACTAAAAGCAGCCTTACTAATGTAAGAAATATCACACCCCACTAACTACACTGATTTTATTTTACTGCATTATTTAGAGCAAAGACCACGGGTTCCAATCCTTCATAGAAATGGAGCTGGAACTAGGTGATCTTTAAGGACCCTTCCAGCAGATGCTATTCTATGAGTGTTTGATTTTATGAATTAAGAGCTGACCCACTTAATGAGAGCGAAAACTCAGCCTGTGTTCAGGGTTTGCACAGACTAGAGATGACCTCGATGCATCAATATGAATGACTGAAAGCTTTTTTGCACCCTTCATGCTATACAGGCACCTGTGTGACAGTACCTTTTACTTGTAATTGTCCATAACATCTCAAATATCAGGCTATTAAATTTGAATGCTGAAATAATGAAATTTATACAGAGAGATGAAAGCAAGCCCAGATAAATGTCCCTCTTTCATTCATTGTGTTCTACTCTTAGCTTTCCTTTGACAAGAGATTACAAGCTTGAAAGCAATTGAAAAACCAGAAAATTTTCACTCTCAGCAGGCCAGAGCACTTGTACAGGCTTTGCTCTTAGACTTGCTTTTTTTATTCCTACTTGCAAGGGACAGCCCTTCTGTCTAGTAATAAGCTACCTTTTTCCAAGCTGCCTTTATGCACCAGTACACATAGATATGGATTCACTTCCCACCCTCAGTCACACACACACACACACACACTTTTATTGATATATTCACTTTCTAGACTAAGTAGAGACTTCACAGAATGGTGAGGGTTGAAAGGGACCTCTGGGGATTATGTAGTCCAAATGTCCTGCTAAAGCAGGTTCACCTAGATCAGGTTGCACAAGAACACGTTTGGGCAGAGTTTGAAAGCCTCCTGAGAAGGGAGCTCCAGAAGCTCTCTGGGTAGCCTGTTTCAGTGCTCTTCTTTCACATGGATAGATGAGGATCCCTGGGCTACCAGAGACCCACATGAGGAAACCAGGTGGAACAAGACTCTTGTCAGTAGACTTCAGTTGACAAGCTGCTTGCAATAAATTTAAGGGACTCAGAAACAAAAAAGGGTTGATGAACATGAGCCTGCATGTTGGCTTCATTAGCACCACGAAAAGGAAAACCCCTAACCTGTCTTACCGCACTCAGATATTTCAGGGCTTTCCCTGAAAGATTTTTTCATGTGTAGTCTCAGTTCCCTCAAATAGATAGCAACTCCCATTCTTCTTCTGAATATGCAAGCCAAGGGACTCAGTGCATGTCCCTGGTTCCTGCTGAGTTCAGATCAGAGGAAGTGAACAGAACAATTCCAAGCCTATAGTCAGGGAATGTCCATAACAAAAATGTGATGATTTTTTTCCAAAATCATATGTTTACCATAGACTGACTCTGCCCATGTGTTAATTGAGGAAAATCTGAGTCACAGTGGAATGAACTCCTTGATCACAACATCAACTGCTTGGTAAGTCCAACCATCATAGGAAGCATCCCATGCCCCAGCAGCAGTCTTGTGCTATTTTGCAGGACTGAAGACTGAGACAGCTTGCTGAGTGCAGATTTTACTTCAGTATATGCAACAGTCATCCCAGTAGGAGAGCCTGAAAAAGCATCTAATTAGCTGTTTTACAAATCTCACATCCTGAAAACCCATTTCACATGGCTGCAATTGAAAAAAAGATCTATTTATTCCATTTCCAGATGAATCATTAGAATGCTGTCTCAGTAACCTGCTACAGTACCTCATAATCCATTGCAAACACTGGATGGATAATGAACCTGCCTGTAACAAGGAAAACAATCAAACCTTACACACAAATCTGCCCAGCAAACTCTCAAGTAATGTGGTGCAAGTGTAATTATTCACGAATATGCCTTCAGCTATTTCTTTCATTTACTTTTCATCTATAAAGTAAAATGAGTTGTGACAACACTGGAAAAAGAAAACACTGCTTATTTCCTATGGGCAAAAAGCCTAAAGGACTTCTGTGACCTTTGAACATGGGTTAAACAGATTAGTCTTCCCTAAAAGTGTTCACGGAAGGGACTTAAGAGAAAGGAGGACTCACTTTTTACTCTCAGAATTTCTCCATCCTCTAGATGAAATAAAGATTGCTTGCCACCTTCTGGAAAAACACTCAGCATGAAAAATTGCATGGGCAGGAGCCTCTAACTGGCATTTCATGTCTTAAGTGTTATCCTCCACTCTCCTCTGCTCACCCAACCCACATCCAGCAGGAATTATGAGACCATACTAAAGATGGAATATACTCATAAAAATGCTTCATTTTTCAGGGGCTAAACTGCAGCATTTGGAAGAAGACTAAATGAAGTGTGGGACAGAATCACAGTGCCCCATAACATGCTGGAAGCAGCATTTTGCTTCAGGCAGGATCATTACCTCCCACTGCTCAAAAGATTATTCAAGCTGTGACAATCTTTATGCTACTCTGGTCCCAAGCTATTACACCAGTTGGCCCAATGAGGCAGAACAGTCCCTAATTAAAGAGGACCAATATGGGCAGGAATCTCATGGATGTTGACATTCACGTGGAGCATTCTTTATCTTTATGTGATGGAAAGAGTCATTTTCTCTGACTAGACTCCACAAAGCAACCAGCCAACTAAAGAAAACATGCGAGTGCTTAGATGTATGGAGACCAAATTTGACTCCTTACAGGTACCTGTAAGGAAACCTAGAATTGTTATGGCCTCTCTTCCCTTGTAGTATTTAATTGAGAGGTGAAGAGATAAGAGAAAGGGTGTTGTCTTCTTTTGATTCTGAGCAAGAGGAAAAACAACACCAGAACTGACCTTATGGTTGAAGAAAGGAAACAGCCTACTTCTGAATGAAAATTCTTCAGTCAGCACCAGGGCCACATTACCCAGCAGGCTGTCTCTAAGCCTCTGCTTTGGTCACTCTCTCTCCAGTAGACTCATTTTACAAGGCAGCTGAAAAATGGCAGTGTTGAGGGAGTGGACATTGGCCTACTCAAGAGAAGAAAGGAAGGTAGTATTGGCCTGCAGAAGAGACTCTTAATTTGATCTTGCTGCCTTTCATGTATTTCCTACATCAGTTTGTGGGGTTTTTTTGTTTTTTTTTTTTTTCTCTTTTCTGAACAAAATGCCAGGTAGAGTCACCTCTGAGGTATCAGAGTTTCTTGCTTTCTGTAGTACTAAGAACAGCTCTCAGGGCACTGGGCATTGCATTGGTTTTGCAACCTCACTCTCTTGGTAGATGTGGCTTACAGCTGCTGTGAGGACTCTGCCTCGGCATCTGGAATGACCTAAAGAGAATTATTTGTATGAGAAGTCTGTTATAGAACAGTGGGCTAATAAAAACTCATTGGCATGGTACCTAAGAATGTTGAGAAACAGACCTCCATGGTGCTGCTGGTGTGATGGAAAATCCCCATTGTCTAGAACGATCTTACTGCATCAGGATATAATTGGCATTTCCGCTAGCTCTTTCTGCCTCCAGAGCTAGTGTCTAGGCACAAACCTCTTGGGGTTTCATTTTTTTTTTTCCACATGCATGTTGCTGATGTTACAACACAAAACTCCATGAAATTTTGGTCTTGCTGTCCTAGAATGATAAAGCAATTTAAAGCCATTGTGATATTGCTGGCTAGCCTTCAATTTAGCAGCCATCTGCAAAAGACCTGAACGTTGCAGACCGAAACAGTAATTTTGAGATGAGAACTACATCACTACATTTGTTCTTGTTTCATAGTGAAATCAGACATTCAAGGGCCACCTTTCAAACCCAAAAGCTGCCTGCCCTGTTCGGGTGTCAGTCAATAGTGAGGAAGGTTATGGTTTATTGAGGGTGTTCATTTTCCATGGTCAGTTATTTGAAGGCAGTAGGTGCTGAAGACTGTAATGTCCACACAGCAACCGCCTCTGAAACTGAATGGCAAACCCTGGAGCTCAACAGACTCTTGGAGCTCAGCTGTGTGAGGGCAGATGTTATCATTAGTGATCAGATTAATTGCAACAGCTATTTTTATCTGAACTACACCAACCAGTGCCTTAAAATCACTCAAAGTAAGCCAGAAAATAATTAACATCTTCTTATTAAACTGTACATTACAATTTGCTATAAAGATTACTTCCTTTGACAACAAGAATCCTTTCTTCTTCAAACTGACCTTCACTTTTGTAAGGCAGTGTTGCTATCACAAATTTGAAAAACTAGTTTTACTGCAGTTGTTCTTGCATGATTCCTAAAGCATCATTTCATCCTGAGGCTTTTGAAGTGTCTGATGAAGCTTTTTTCATAGTTGTAGTAATGTTGGAGAGTAGCAACATTATTTCTGACATGAGATATACCAAGCAGCCCAAAATTATGTACATTGGGATAACATAATGAAGCAGAAAGGAATAGTAATAAAATTCAGTTGACAAAAATTGTATTTCTGACTAACTCATAGTCAACTACAGATGAATTGGTTTTGCTCAACAATTAATAGAAACAAATACTGCTTCCCTTTAAATGTCAACATTATTTAAGCAAGCATTCCAACTCCAATATAATGTATCACTTACAGACTTTTAAAATGGCTTACAAATGAGTAACTGGTGCATAAATAAGAACGTAAGTGTTAATTGGGATCCACAAGGTATTCTTGAGCACAAAGGAGGCCACAATTCACATCCTCACATGGGGATCAAACTTTGTGGAAGTTTAACAAGGAACACAGCAAATTAAAACAGCCATCAGCTTTATAATCTCATCTTGCACTAGCTAAAACTGCTAGGCTGACTGGCAGTTTAGCTTTTTTTTTTTTTTTTTAATAAATAGAAACCTTTGGGAGCTAAATGAAAACGGTGCTGAGGTTCAAGTCCTGGCACAGCCAGGATCCTCTGTCACTGCAGAACAATGCCCCACCTGCAGGGATAACACACTTCTAAGCCCTGTCCTTCAGGAGACAGTGTCATGATCATCCTCACAAATTCAGTCCAAGTTATGGGAGACTTTCTTCAGCTGTATACATGCCTCCCAATGCCTCAGCCAAGTTTTAAATGGAAATTGTTATGCTATGTTTTAATTTCCTGTGCACTTTGCAGTTCTCACTTTCTCAGTAAACACTGTGCCTTTAAACAGCTTTACTATTCAACTGTGGAAAGAGCTACATTTCAGCAGTGCATGAAGCAAGCCACTCTCTTCCCTTGCTAGCCAACTGCTTGATTAATAATGATCAGTTACTTTCCTATTATGGTAGCATTCAGGCACTCCAAGCCATGTCTGGGAACCCAAATGTGGTTACAAATGCAGAACAATAAGCTCTACCCCCTCCAGCACCCCTCAGTACTATGACCTTTGCAAAAGTGTCTTTGACAATAAAATTAAAACAACAACAAGTGAACTTCCTCAAGGCTGCCTCCTAGGCTACAGGCACAGCAACAGACCACCCAAGGCCATAGCAGGGCTCAGGCACCATCCACAGCTTTTCTAGGACATGTAATAATAGTCAGCACATGGGTAAGTCTGTCGCAGCTAACCTTCTGCCAGGCACTGCCTGGATACGGTGGCTACATACCCTAGCCAGAACCCTACCTCACAGGCAAAGGGAATGAACCTGATTTTGAGGGAAAGGAAGTTTAACCCTTTTGATTCAAGAAGGGCAGCTCCTGCCTGATAAACTGATCTCCTTTTATGACAAGGTGACCCACTAAGTGGGTGAAATGTTTACCTGGAGTTTAGTAAAGCCTTAGAGACTATTTCCCACGGCATCTTCTTGGAGAAACTGTCTGCTCATGACATTGAGAGGTGGACATTTGCTGGGTAAGATACTGACTGGATGGCAAGGCCCCAGGAGTGGTAGTGAATGGAATTAAATCCAGTTGGTGGCTGGTCACAAGTGGTGTTCCCCAGGACTAGATGTCTTCCATATCTATCAACGATTTGGATGAGCAGATTGAGTGCTCCCTCAGTAAGTCTGCAGATAACTAAGCTTGGAGATAGTGCCAATCTGCTGGAGGGTAGGAAGGCTCTGGAGAAAGATCTAGACAGACTGGATAGATGGGCTAAGGCTGACTGTACGGGATTCAATAAGGTCAAGTGCTGCACTTGAGCCACAGCAACCCCATGCAATGTTGAGTGGCTGCAGAGATGCTTGGCTGAGTAGCATCTGTGGGTGTTGAATGATGGCTGCCTGATTATGAGCCAGTACTCTGCCCAGGTGGCCAAAGAGCCCAACAGCATGCTGGCCTGTATCAGGAATAGTGTGGACAGCAGGAGCAGGCAAGTGATTGTCCCCTGTACTCAGCACCGGTGAGGCTACACCTTGAGTACTGTCTTCAGTTTTAAGTTCTCCACAGAAGAAAGACATTGAGGTGCTATAATGGATTCAGAGAAGGACAACAAAGCTGGTGAGTCCAGAGAACAAGCCTTCTGAGGAGGGAGGAAGGAACTGGGGTTCTTTAGTCTGGAAAAAAGGAGACTGATGGGAAATCTTACTGCTCTCTGCAACTACCTAAAAAGAGGTTGTAGCGAGCTGGGTTTTACTCACTTCTTTCTAGAAACAAGTGAGAGATAAAATGGCCCTGCCTCACACCAGAGGAGGTTTAGACCAGATAAAGAGTTATCAAGCACTGGAATAGTCTCCTCAAGGAGGTGGTTGAACCACCATGCCTTGGCACGTGCTATTAATTGTGTGATGACCAATAGTACCTGAGCTCTTGCAAGGAAAATGTGAAAGAGAAGTATTTGTCTTCCAACATGGTTCTGCCTCCCTTGTGTTGCATAATGGCTTCACTTTTCAGAGATGCGTCTCCCCCACCCTTCCTTTGCAGTTTGTAAAGAGTAGCTGGGGAATAAGCTCTGAGAAATGGCAGTGATCACAACATGCCACACAGAAGTAGCAGAAAAGAGGGCTCAAATTCATGCACTGCCAAAGTGAGATGAGCTAAGGAAGATGACATAGGTTACAGGGAACACCTGTCAATCAGAAAAGGAGAGGAGTCAATCAAAAGAAGTGTCACATGAAGTCAGAAAGTGTTTCTCTTCAGACACAAGATGAAAAAAAGCAGAGTGAAATTTTGCCCTGTTCAAAGCAGAAAGTGAGGGCAGTTTCTAGGTGTCATTGTGTACTGACAGATCTTTGCTAGCAACTAATGAGAGAGTTAAGTTTTCACAGTAACAAAAACTATTACCTGAGAACTGGGAAAGTCAGAGTGAGAAAGTATTCTCCTCTTGCAAAATCCATCACCAGCTACAAATTGCAAAGTATTTAACCACACGCTCAGCAGTGAGCAGAATAAGAACTGAGCTGTGCAATGTTACACTCTTAAGCAGACGTTTCAGTATCTTCTATGCCTTATGAAAAGGAATCGAAAGACACCTTGTAAATAACATTATCTGTAGGAGCATTTACTTTACTGCCCAGATTAAATGCAAGAAATAAAATACGTTCAAATATCACACCTTTTATTTGCATGAGCTGCTCTGTGCTGGTAATAGGGTAATACCTTGGACAGAATACAACAATGAAAAGACACTACTTCAAAATGTGTTGGGTTTTGTTTTGTGTTTTTTAACATCTTGCACTATATGCCAGGCTGGGGGGTATTGTGGAGGTAGCGGGGCCATTCTTATAAAGTCTTGCAGATTGAAGTGGAGCTCATAAAGGTAAAAATGCCTGAGGAAGCATTTGGAGTCCTTGAGAAACAGAACAAAATTCCCCAAAGGCTGAGCTGAACAATTGTGCTCTAAGAGGTTCTTTTAGGAGTGCATTTGGCAAAAGAAAGTTTGACACTAAGACCAAATGCATGCTATCAGTACAGCCCCAGAGATGCAATGGATATCACACCTAGGCTTTTGGATCAGCTCCAAAGTACTTCAGTCAGTTTGAACAAAGCCTAGTATACTCTTGAATAGAATCATAGAACAGTCTGAGTTGGAAAGGACCTCTGAAGGTCATCTACTCCAACCTCCCCCTGCAGTCAGCAGGGACATCCTCAACCAGATCAGGTTGCCCAGAGCCCTGTCAAGCTCCACCTCTAATACCTCCAGGGATAGGGCCCCAACCACCTCTCTCTCTGATAGACATCAGTTTACTATGAGACTTGGTCTGCTGGTAGATCTTACATGCTCCTGCACCAATCAGTTCTGTAACTTCTGCTCCAGCATCCGTAAGTGCAATCAGTGCTGGATTGCTGCTGTCTGGCCAGCAGTCTTCTGAATGCTCCGTATAGTGAAACTACCTCACGAAAGGTACCAGATTTTAGTGTCTGACTCTTGGAAGCAGTTACCCAGCTGTAGTTTTCAACCAGAAAACAATGAAATTCTGTGGCAGAAGGGTTCTGGGTAATTTCCATGGGTTTTCTTTTGCTTGGGCTGCTGTCTGAACAGAGTCATTAATTTGAGTTTACGATGTCTCCGCTGAACACAAAAAGCTGTATTATATGTTTATTTCCCCTGCAGGCTGGTTTGCTTAACTTTCTTAGCAAGAGCAGAGCACTTCAGGAGAATGCATGATAGCACTGAAACAGCACTATGGCAATGCAGCTTTGGAAGAGCATAAAGAATTATATGCTGCAGGGTGTTGTCATTCCAGGCTGTCTTACCCAACAGTCATTTGGAAATCCATGTTACATATTGTGCAGAAGCTCATCAAGCCAAATGTTTAAAGACTAGATTATGAATAAAAAGCTCTCTCCAATTTCTGAGAAGAGGTCACCTAACTTAGAAACATATAATCACTTCAGGTTGGAAAAGACATTTAATATCATCAAGTCCAACCACGAAGAAAACCAAACCAAACCACCACAAAAGGAAAAAAAAGGGGGAGGGAAACAACCAAAAAAAAACAAACTCCACACGAAAAAACCACACCAAAACAACCAACCCACAAAACCCAACCTTGCAGGTGTTTTAGATGAGAACCCTGCAGCAGTTCCTTTTAGAAAGAAACCAAGGGGGAAAAAAATAGGCACTCCAAGGGTACCATTCATCTGACCTACATTAGGCAGACATTTTTGGATAGCAGGAATCTCATCCTTGAATCCACTTTCTGTAGTGACTAGTTCTCTATTAAGGGAGCTCAGGGTGACTGGTTCAGTTGTAGGTATCTGTATTTAACCAAAAGAACATCACTCCCTGAGCCTGAGTGGTGCCTGAACTACACATCATAGAATTTCACATGAACACATTTCTTTGCTATTTCATATGAAATTCCTTCTTATCAAATAAATTATTTATCCCTTATGAAAGGTTCTGCACTGTAGCAGCCAAAAAATGTTATTTGCTTCAGGAAGGAGGAAAATAGAGTGGCATACCTTCTCACACTAACTCCATCTGTGCACTTCCACCCCACTGCCAGCAAGGAGGGAACAGCTCACCCTCAACAGCAGGTCAAAGCACACAGTTGTTCCCTTTGCTGAGATTGCCAGTGAAATTGCCAGTTGTGCAGCCAGTCTGGACCTTCTCATGTTCCCTCAGGAGCTGACAGAACATTCTGCATATATTTCTCTTTTTATAAATTTATACTTGAACAGACAAAAACCCATGTATCAGCACCTCTTGTTATCCTTTCAAATTATTTCAAGGATAATGAGTTTTTGTCCATGTATGTGTGTCAGCACGCTACAGAGTGCCTATTTCACGCCCAAAACCTTGTTTATTTTTAAGCCCATGGCAGTAAGACTTTACATTTCCTTAACAAGGGGTTACAGTTAACACCACAACAAGCAATATCGAATGCTTCATATATGAAGAAGCAGCCAAATGACAGTTGCTGTGAGAACTATAATTGAACTATCAAGGTACTGCAAACATCAACCCTCTGCTCTGTTATTTAGCTATTGGTGAGCCATGTGATGGCTGGTGCCATTCTGCTGAAGAGTGGAGATGTTCAAAGGAACCTTCCTGCACACAACATGTGTTAAAGGTAGCCATTAGTAGGCTGCAGGACTGAGACTACATCAAGAGAAAGATTAAAAGGGAGAGTCAGGTGTACCTGGGTCAGATCTGGTACCAGGTAACAGATGTGCTTGAAGACAACAAATACCTTTGAAAATGATAGCTAGCCATGCTTTTAACAGTTACTAGGGATGCTTCTCATTGCTGACCCAAGAGAAGGAAGGCCCCCATTGATGTGAGATTATGGTCTGCATGAAGTGCATTGAAAGCCATAGTGACTACCTCCTGGTACTGCTCCAACTCAAGTCATAGAATCATAGAATGGTAAGGCTGGAAGGAACCTCAAGGATCATCTAGTCCCAACCCTCTGCCATAGGCAGGGACACCTCCCACTAGTACAGGTCACTCAAGGCCTCCTCCAACCTGGCCTTGAACACCTCCAGGGAGGGAGCAGCCACAACTTCCCTGGGCAACCTGTGCCAGTGTCTCACCACCCTCACTGCAAACAACTTTCTCCTAACATCCAGTCTAAATCTTCCCTCTGCCAGTTTAAACCCATTGCCCCTTGTCCTGTCATTGCAAGACCTTGTCAATAGTCCCTCCCCAGACTTCCTGTAGGCACCTTTCAGATACTGGAAGGTCTCCTGGAAGCCTTCTCTTCTCCAGGCTGAAGAGCCCCAACACTCTCAGCCTGTCCTCATAGGAGAGCTGCTCCAGCTCTCTGATCATCTTCATCCTTTCTCCTTCCTAGGTCCTGCATAGCATCCTATGGGTAAGGAGAAGGAATGGCTTCTGCACTGAAATCTTAGCTGATATGCACATAATATAGAATTCTGATTTTACAGAACAAGTATAAACCCATGCCAAAGCAGCCAACTTATTGCTTCATCAGTTCTTAATGGAAGAAATACGAACCCCTCACACTTGTCTTTGTTTTGTTTCCCCTTGCCTATTATAGAAAGTGATGCTAAGGTAAATAGGACTACTGGCTCCGAGACAGAACATGACTTCTGTTCTTCCACAATTTCCTCTCAGAGCAATAGAAAAGATCTTATGGGCACATAGGACAACTTACTGCTTAACATAAGAGAGTAAAAACCAGCAATGAATAGATTCTCTGAAAGAGTGGGGAATGAATCCAGAAGGGCAAATTGTCCTTCTCAGCAGCTTGTTCATTACTTATAGAAGGTTACTGTATTGTGAAGCTAAAGCCTGGAATTCTAACGAGTCAATACCAAAGCTCTGAGCGATTTTTTGTCCATGACTTTAGCATCTGTATTTATTGACTACTGATGGTCTAAGGTAATGTAATTCTCCAAGCCTTTTCAAAGTAGCAGAGATTAATGAGCAAGGTCAGACATTAAAGCCAGCAGACAGTACTTTTTTTTTTTCCTTTTTCCCATCTCATAAAAAAAATAAAATTCCAAACCTTCTAGGTCCCAGGCACTGACTCAGCAATGTCCTCTTTTTAACTTGATGTTGTTTCAGATAAAGAACAGAGGGATTGTTCTATGAAACTGCAGTTATATGTTCTGACAAGCATCTAATGAAGTGTAGATTATTAAGACCAGGTTGCAGTGGGCTTGTTCTCAGGGGTGTAGCATGGAGCAGCAGATCCATTGTTTTTAAATGTTTTTTAAATGTTGGTAAAAACAAGCATGGTTTTCCAATAAACTGACAGTGAAAGGAGAATGTGGGTCCCTATTCCTGTCTCTCTTTTCTGTATTACAATGTTATGGAGCAGGGGAAAGAAAATGGTCTCATACTGACAGATGGTACACTTAGCAAACCCACACAGTACACAGAGGACACAAAGAAAAGTTGTACAAGATTGGAATGCAGTGCATTGGCTATGAAGTACCACACTAGCTCACCAGACAAGTTGCCTTCTATCCCTCAGAGCTGTAACAAAACCCTTCACTCACCTGGAGCAAGCTGAAGCATTGCTGCTTTCTCCAAATGGACCATCCTCCCTTTTTTCCCTGACATCCTGGTCCAGCAGCACTTCCTCAGAGTTCACACCCAGCCACTCCTAAAACATCCTCAGTGTAACCCCAATCACCTTTACAATATACAGGGCCTCAAGACTGAGGGAAAAGAGTGAGAAAGCAGAGGTCATCCATATACAACATGTTTCTCAGTGACTGCCTTTGAGCCCACTTAAGTGTAAATGACAGTGACAATGAAACAGATAAATGGCATTAAGCTGTGCAGAGATTTTTGTCAGGTAGTCACTACACACCTTCATTCGATTGTTGGTTAGGTTTTTGTTTGGGTTTGGGGGTTTTGTGGTTGATGTTTTGGAGTTTAGTAGTTTTGGTGTTTGCTTTGGTTGTTTTTTTAGTTAGTTTTGGGGTTTTTTGTTTCTATTGTGTGATTTGTTTCGTTTCTTTGGGTTTGGCGGAGGTGGTTTTGGTTGGTGTTTAGTTTGGGAATTTTTTAATTAAAAAAAGATAAGGAGTGGGTGTTGATCCTTCATTCTGAGCACAACTACAAAGAAAAAAAGCCAACCAAAACAAACAAGCACCAAACCAAAGAAAACCACAGAAACCTCCACAACTTTTAAGCAAGGAGTTAGAAATTCCTAACACAGTAAATCTCAACAAGGTTCAAAAATTTATAGCGAAGAATTTATGTAAATGTTTTGTATCCTTAGAGATTTGCATTTCCCTGAAACTCAGGAGGTGTTGGAGTGGCCTGCTTTTAAACTCAAAATGGCTTAAATAGGAAACACACAAAAACATGTTTTGTTTTAAGAAGTAAACAATCTTATCGATTCGAGGTTGTCTGGAAGAAGAGAAGGATCTCTATTCATCCTTTGTTTTCAATTCACTAAGTTTTCACCTGGTGCCTTTCAGCAATGGCTATTTAAAACCAATTTTATCAGGGAGAGTGGGCATTGATTTAGTGAAGTGCTGCAACTGCAGTTAGAGAGTTACTAAACTCAGTGCCAAGTATTGACATGAAAGACATCACTATTGGACGTGAAAATCTGAGACCATGGAATAAAAGATTTTCCCTCTGCTTCAGTTGTATGTTTAATACATACATAGCTACCTTAAAATATCTAAGTTGCAAAAAATAACAGAATGACAGACCACACTGATAGCATCACGCAATTAATTCAGTTAATTTTCCAGAATTCCAGAAAATCCTGTTTCAAAATCTTGACATTGCCACTTCCAGTCTTAGTAGCACACTGCACTTCCCAGATTTAAAGAAAAAACAAAAATTATTTTCTGCTACAACATATGGACACCCACATTGCTCTCAGCGTGGCTGCTTGGAACTGTTAGATCCACCACACAGACCTCTTGTTTTAATGAGGTAATCAATAGTGGTAGGAGGCTGCTGTCCTCTACTTGACTCAGCAGGAAATGGCTGCAGATTTTGCCAGTGGGTTTTATACTGCTGACAGGAAAGGAACAATGAGACACTAGATGAAGGTATAACCTGCAGGTTCAGGAACTTCACTTGTTGATGTCTTCAGATGGAGTGGCTATTTCTGTTCCACTTCATCTGTATAAACTCAGAGCTAGCCCCTTCTCTTTGGCAGTTTAAATCCTTAGCGTGGTTCCCAGTTGCCCCCCAACAATGATCTCTTATTTGGCTAGTTCTAGTCCCCAGAACTGTACCAGGGCACCCCCTAACTTCAGAATTCCATGTCAGCCCTGTCCCACACAAGTTGGGTACTGACCTCCTTTTCCCATCCCAAGTTATATTCCTCTTCCTCCCTTGCAGTCCAAAGTTCCATTCAGAACTATCAAACCCTCCCTAATATTCTAGAGTTCTAGTTTCCTGATGAGATTTACCAAACTTTGTTATTCCATCCTTTGACCTCCCCTGGCTACTGTGACCAATTGGCTCCAACAGAAGAGGTACATCTCCTCCTAAGCAACAGTGGTTTCTTGGGAACACAGAAGGGGCACTGTCAAGCTTTGTTTCAGTCCCTGGCCGAAGCAGAACTTAAAGATGTAGTATCAATTAAAGAAAACTATAGTTTCCTTAAGCTTTCCAAAGATGTTGTTGGTTTGTTTTAATGCTTACAATTTGACTTGGTGATGTTTAGTTTTCATTTAAAAAAAATTAACTGCTTCACTGAACACATGCAAACATAGGACTTCTCTTTCTAAACATTTATAACTTGGCCAATTTTGAACACAGAAAAGTCACATCCCAGATGGCAAATCTTACACTTCTGTTTAAAATTACAAAGGCTTGAAACAGTAAAAAGGCCACCAGAAATTGTTTTTAATTGTTAGTTGTGCTAGCATTTTGTTCAGCCTTCATTTTTGGAAACAACTGGAATGACTCTGCTGAACTCTTCCACAATAATTTCGCTTTAGGCAAGCAATGAACATGACAAATTTCAGACTAGGCGACTGGATTTTTGGCAAGGCTGTGCACAGCTGAAAAGGGAGCTTTCAACCAGCAGAGTTCAGCAGCTTTGTTACTTGGCCTTGCCACCGGCCCACATTATAATAAACAAACAAAATAAGTGTATATAATAGGAGTAAAAGAATGTAAACTACATTAGAAGTTATGGATAGCTGGAAAATCTTCAAAGGGGTCAAGAAAAGGAGCATGAATCTTCCTGCACTGATGCTTTGAGATTTTTCTAAGCTTTAACCTTTTAACCCCAAGAAACAAACAAACCCACAAAA